>JANHFN010005251.1:19512-31435 GCA_032468175.1 Toxicocalamus goodenoughensis
CCCCCCCCCCCCCCCCCCCCCCCCCCCCCCCCCCCCCCCCCCCCCCCCCCCCCCCCCCCCCCCCCCCCCCACACAAACAAACCATCTATTTGTGGGCTATGCGGACTCCAACGCTGCTTTTCCGTACTTCAGCCTTACCTCACCCCACCCCACTTCCTAATCGCTGCCCTGGCAGCCCCGTTTCCCCCCCCCCTTTTTTTTCTTTTTTGTAAGGAGCCTCCGTGCAGGGAATAACACGAATTTCACAGGGTGGTGGGGAGGGCGAGATGTTAATGTGTAGGTGAGGGGGCCCATATTAGTCTTGTTCCAGCCCTTAATAATAATGCACAGGGTGGCCTTGTTAGTCCTAGTAAAGAAACTATCACAGCAGGTGGCAGCACTTGGCTAATCTTGAGAGAAAAAAACCTAAGTAGCCTGCTTAGGACTTGAAAGGGAGATCTGCAGGAAATCCCAGGGCCAAAACCTGGAATTTTTCAAAAAACTGCGCTGGAAGAAGACAAGACCACCCATTTCCATATGTTATTGACAAGATAATAACAAGGTAGTGTGTGCAAATGTTAACCAGTTTAAGTTCTGCTCCAGCTTTTAACGAAGATATTACTCAGACATATATATGGATGCATTTTTCCTCTGATGATACGATTAGCATAGGATTACTAAATAAAAGGTTGTTTCCCATCCAATCCATCACCACCACATTAAAAATGTTGCTTCTATTTCTTATTGACAAGGCAATGAGAGCAGGATTTTTTTCCAGAAATGGAAACCCTTTTTTTCCTGACTACATTATTGAATCCAGAGTTCCAAGCCTTTTCTAGGAATTGCTTGATTAAGACATTTTTGTCATGTTGTTATGCTTTTCTTGTACTATATTTAGATTTATAATTTTTGTTCTATTCATGCATGAGCATGCATAAATATACATATAAAAATAAAATGAGATTCAGTAAAGTTCCGATGTAATCAAAGCTTGGATACAGACATCAGGGAGACTGGGCAACCTCTTCTGGTAGCTCATGTGCCCTTTCTCACTCTCCCTTATTCCTAAAAGAATAATAATGTCCTCTTTCCTCACAAGGTTCAAGGGTGATGGATACTATTCTACCCATTCTGCTTGCCAAGATTGAATAATGGTTTTTGTCAAAGAACTTTGCAGAGCTGCTAGTGCGTGCAAGTAGGTAAAACATTGTTAAGGCCAGCCATCTGACTTTATTTTAGCAATCTGGAATGTTAATAGTAATTTCTGTTATTGTTGATTTCTGTTAAAAGGGATTGCTATTTTTGTCTGAATTTTTTGTTTCTATCTCAATACTGACATGGATATTTTATCCTTGCACATTTATCCTCCCAGCAATCTAGTATAGGAGATGTGCTTACAGGAACATGGGAAATGGTTGCACAGACCAAATATGTGAGCTTCCCACAATGGCCCACAGCAATCCAGTTTTGTCTTGTATTCCAGTTAGGCAATGGTCTTAGAGATGATACAGTCTGTAAAAGAGATGTTTAGATATCCTTTTCCCCCTTCCTGGAATGGAATTGAGAAAGACCTTGTGGTTAAACTCAAAGATTGAGGGGGACATGGGATGGAGAGGGATGCTGTCTTGGTTCACACATTGCAATAAGCCATAATGTGGCTTGTTTGGGTTGGCACAACTTGCTAAATTGTTCCTTCTAATTTGGCAGCCATGGTACATTGCTTACTGTTGCACAAGAATCCTGCTAAGCGAGTAGAAAAGCAGTATGTACACTGAATAAATATTCTGTAACATGTAGATAAGTAATCCATGGCCTAATATTACATGTGAACCAAAACAAAGTATAGAATGTATTATTTTGCATTGTGTAATGCAATGAAAGCAAGTTTAAAAAATTTGAATGTTTTTTCTTTTTCTTGCCTTATCAGTTCTCAAAAGTGCCTTGAACAAAGTTAGACACCTTACCAGCAACATGGTGCTATCGTTTCTGAAGTATGGGCAAGAACTTTTGCTCATCTTTGCCTTGTCCATAGCCTCTTCCTGGTCTAATGACATTCTCTACCATGACTATTGTATTATTGGGGCTGGCCCTTCAGGCTTGCAGATGGCCTATTTCCTTCAACATGCAGGTCGGAACTATGTTGTCTTTGAACGTAGAAATACACCAGGGTACTTTTTCACCTTGTATCCCCGTCATCGAAAATTGATCAGCATCAATAAACGTTACACTGGCAAATCAAACAGTGAATTCAACCTTCGCCATGATTGGAACTCATTGCTTAGCCACAATAACCAACTGCTTTTTCAACACTACTCTCAGGATTTCTTCCCTGATGCTGATTCTATGGTGCATTATCTGGCTGATTTTGCTTCCAAACTAGACCTCCATGTGCACTATAACACATCCATTGTACTTGTGATGCTGGAAAAAGATCCTAATGCTTGGAATGGTCATTACTTCATCCTCAGAGACCAAAATGATCAGAATTACAAATGCAGGTAAATGGTGAAGAACTTCATCTGCTTATAGAAAAATGTCATATTCCATGGATGCTCCCATAGTAAAAATGCAGGTGTTCTTGATTATTAGTATTGTGCATGCATAAACCATCTTTTGGGTACTGAAGTTAATTTAAGTGCCAATACATATTTCAGAGAGACCCCTTTCAAGATACAGCTGGGTACCTGAACACACCCATTCCATTCCTTCACTCACCAACATAACTTTCCCTACAGACGTCCATTTGGAATATGGACACATTGCTGAAGGTGACAGATCTGTCAGTGAGATGTGAGCTGGTTAATTTATTTTTAGACATTTCAGAAAGTCTAGTGGTCTGAAATGCAGCAGCAGGCATGGTGAGCAATCCAGGAGATTCCACATTATCCTCATGTTGAAATAGCTGCACTGATTGCTTGTGGGACATAATTCAAGGTCCTTCCTGTGGTCTATGAAGCATTACATGGCTTAGCTTCAAATGACAATTAGTCCATCCGATGCATTGAGTTCCTCAATAGGACACTCCCATAGTTTTGATTATCAAGAATTATCATCTTTTCTACAGTGAGACTTTATATAGTTACTGAGAGTGGGAAACATATAAATCTTTGAGTAGGTAACATGATTGAGAAAGATTATTTTCTGTATAGTTTATAATTTTGTAAAGTCTTATATTATCCCTTTGTGCCAATTTTTCTCTTTCACCAGTAACTGAACTCTTATCTTTTCTACTAATTAAAGTTACTTTAAACATGCTGGATCAGTTGTGTTGCCTGTTTTGTTTCTAGTTTTGTTTGCCCTGTTTGCAATCACAGCAACAAAACTTTCAGTATAATCACATCAAATGTTTTTAGAAGGAGAGAATGGAAAATATAGTAGCTGTTTTCTAATCAAACTCTTTTAGTAGCCTCAACATAGATTTTCACTCCATTAAATTATACTGCAGTATGAAAATGCTCTTTTCAGCCTGTTTATAGTAATTGCTATAGTATGATCTTTTGCTTGTTCTCCCACTAAATTGATAAGTAAAAATGGCTACCCTACTCTAAACTATCTGAGAGCGAATTTTTGTAGTTTTGGATTTCTCTCTTTATAAATCAGTTTTTTGCTGCACAACTTTTTTGCTGAGATAAGAGTTTGCTGATTTTGTGAAGCATGTAAACAGCACTAGAGAAAGGTATTTTGACATACAATGTGACTGACCATAATCAAAATGCTTTTTCTCTATTTTAGTGTTCTTTTGGTGGCCACAGGTATGTGGGTTCCTCACGAGGTGAACTTTCCAGGTTCAGAATATGTTGAAGGTTATGAATCTGTGTCAATCGATCCAAAAGATTTTGTTGGACAGTCTGTATTGATCTTGGGTCGGGGAAATTCTGCCTTTGAAACAGCAGAGAACATTCTGGGTGTCACCAATTTTGTACACATGGTAGGCCGATCTCGAGTTCGTCTTTCTTGGGCTACTCATTACGTTGGAGATCTGAGGTAAGACTTCATATTCAAATTAACTGTTACATATATTCAGAGATAAAAGATATATATTTTTAAATGTGTTTCATCCAAAATGCAAATAAAAATGTTGAAGAGTTCAGGAGCCAGGACTGAATCTTGTTGCCCTCGACTTGGTCTTATCCTCCAGTTTAACAGGGAACTATTGATCAGCACACTTTGAATATGAATTTTGAAATAGCTGTATATTCATTTCAAGGTCATGTGATGCATCTCCGTTTTAATTAGGTTCCTAATCAGAATATCATGAGGCATTCTATCAAATATTCTGCTAAACCAAGATATTGTATGAAATATGTCTACAGTATTTCTCTAGTGTAAGGAAGATAACTGGTCACAAATAAGTTTAGTCTGGCATGACATATTCTTGGCAAAAAGCATTACAGTATTTTCAAGTATCCTTATTACCCTAAATTTCAGTTAATCTGGCCTCACATAATTAAACTAATTAAGAGAAAAGTGGATTCCCCGATCATGTTATGATTAGTCTTAATCCTGCTTCTTTATTCTGCTTCTTATAATTGCCTGGTGGAACTCTCTTGTTAGAGAAGCCAAATTAGGAATCAAATTGTTTTGCTTTTTCATTGTAACCTATTAATATTTTGCCATATTTTCCATTATGTCAATTCTTTTCCCTCCATTTAAGTTAAATATATCTGAGGTGATGCTTTAGTTTGGTTTAATGAATCAAGCTAGATTCATTTTGAATTCTAACCTTTCTAATATTTCTATAATCTGGACTGTTGTATAATTAATTCTAAGGAATCTGTCCCTCATTCCATCTCCCATATAGTTCCACTTGCTTCTGGATTTTAGTAAGCCTTTTGTGCAGCCATATCATTGTCTACTGCTGGATTGCGCTTCGTTGTTGGAATAGCTTCCAGTTGTTGTCTGTAATACCTCCATTTTTAGGAACTCCACCCACTTAGAGCTCCTATTCATGTTAACTTCTCCAGTGATGGAATCCTACTCTCTGTTCATTAAAATCTTTCATGAAGTCCAAGATATGCTTTCAATTGTACTCAATTTCCTTTCAAATAATAACTACATTTTTCTAGTTTAAGTGTGCTTTTTGGTTTGCATCATATCAAGAATAACTGATTCTTATACCTTTGTTGACTCTGAAGGAAAAGCTGTTAAGGGGAGAAATCAAGAATTTTCTGGAAGGACTGTGCTTTTCAGAATTCATCTCCCAACAGATGTTGGAACAACGTGTTTCCTACCATTTTTGGGGGAAGAGGGTAACCCCGCAATTTGTTTTTTGGGGAAGGCATATCATCTTAGTTGGTCCAGTAAATAGAGATTAACTCTGCCTCTCTATTCTGGCTTGAGTAGAATGTAATATTATTTCAGAAGAACAGCCAGGCCAACATGAGACAGTTGGGGGGAGTGTTGTGTAGACTAATAATTCAGACTGCCATATGCCAAACAGCCCATTTTTGCCCACTTTTTCTCTAGCAACCGGTCCATGTGCAGCATCTATTTTGTTTGATAACAGTACTGCCCTGTGGTATCATTCCAAGCCCAATCTCCCTTTTCATGCCTGTTCCTCTCTTAACTGCTTAGACTTAAAGTAAATAGATCAGCAACTCTTTGAAGAACCTGGCAGAAGCATTTTGGTCACTGCTATTTGTTATAGAGTGGACCTTTTATTTTTGGTCTTCAATGAACAAGACATGGAATATCTGTGAGAGAAGTATGGTATGAGCAAGTACAGACCCGTAAGTGAGATATACTTGATTTCAGTAAGACATAAAGTTGACATTTTGGGGATTGGGGATGATGATGATCTCAAACAAGTCTGCTATAGCATGAAGCCCTTGCCACTTAATGTTATGGACCATAAATCTATCATGTTGATCCAATGTGGGTTGGTATGTGTTTCAACCTCCCTGTTTAAGACTGAGAAAGAATGTTTAACTCAAAGTCACCCAAATAGCTTCTGCATCTAAAGGAAGACTAGAACCTACCAACCTTTAGTCTAGTACCTTAACTCCTATACTACAGAAAGATGGCCATTCACAACTTTTTAGTGTGAGTACATTCAGGAAGTAATTTTTTTGATTATAACACGTGATTGTAAACCCTCCTTATCAGAAAAAAAATAAAACCAAGACTGCTCCCTCACTTATTCTTTATGGTATTCCACAAGGCATTCTGTTTTGTTACATTTTTAATCATCTTCCTAGTATGTTTACAAAAGAAAATATAATTTGAAGTAAAACAAAAGTAATGTTTTCTCCATCAAAATACTAACATAGGACATAATAGCAACACAGGAAGCTGCTTCATACCTAGACAGATAGCTTCTATATTTAATTTAGAATTGCTAAAATGAGTGGCAGCCATTTTTCTAAGTATGGCATGTAAAATTTACATCCTCCTTATTGTTTTTTTCTTTCTTTCTTCCTTAGAGCAATTAACAACGGGCTCTTAGATACATACCAGTTGAAGTCTTTGGATGGACTCATAGAAGGTGATCTAGAAGACTTAGTTCTCATCAAAGACAGAAAAGGAAAGCTGCATATCACCCTTCGGTACTATTTGGAGAACAGCAATAGCAGTGATCCAGAATCTGTCACTCTTCCACAGGATGAATTAGACAACTTTGCCACTCGTGCACCTTATGACCGTGCCATTCGCTGCCTGGGTTGGAAGTTTGACTTTGCCATATTCAACAAGTAAGATGGGATTGCTTCTAATGTAACAGAGAGATAGGATGTTTGAAAGAGTTGATATCAGGAGTGTCAAACTCACAGCCCACGGACTGGATGCATCACATGCTGGCCATGGTCACCCCCATTTTAGCAAAGGGGGGAAATCTTGCAATACGTCACATGATGACAACATATCATTGTGAGTTTGACATCCCTGGTTGATATGTATAGATAAGTATGTGGCATGGATTGAACTTTCTGAGTCGCAAGTCAAACAAAACATTATGCAAAACGCTTTCCCATCTTTTATTAAATGTAATATTTGCAGTATTTTATAATGATTTATTTCACGTTGGCAAAATTAGTTTTCCATAGTTTGGAGATTTGACTAAAGTGTTTAGCTATTCCCATGACATTATCTTTTATCCTTCAAGGACTGCATGAGCAGTAAATTGTTCTTCTATCTTTTTTTTTTCTCATGCAACCATTTTGTTGTTCCTATCCTTAATTCAGTCTAAAATAATATAACAATTAATTGGTTTCCATTATTGCTTTAAATGTTTTAAATAGAACAAGATTATTATGTCACATATGAAACTTGCTTTGGTCTCCTTTAAAAAGCCAATATCTCTTTGCAGATATTGTGCAGTTTGGGGTGCACTTATCTAAATATAATTGCATCATAATTCTGTTTAATTTCAGTGCAGCAATGTATGGGTATACTTTGGTTCTATGCCCGAATTATGATATGTCTGGTTGTCAAGAAATAGCTCTCCAGAGCTCGTGACCCAGAGCCCCTCCTTTGGCAAGCAGCTCTTTCAGCCAGTCCCCAGAGATGAAAGGGAGCTGAAATCTGAGTGGCAGGGCATCAGGGTAAAGTAAAGAGTGGGGGCTGCTTCAGGCAAGTGGGGGATGTCCTAAGAGCCCCATGCAGGTTGCACTTGCACTTCTTCACTTGGGTGCTGAAAATCCTGCTTGAATTTTGGTAAGGAATACTGTCCACTTACAACCTAAGAGCTCATGTAACAACCATAACCAGGAGTGCCAGCATTGCAGTCATTGAGAGAAGCAGTCACAAAGGGATCTTGGATAATAACCACTTTGCTCACTGACTGAGATTTTGGCCCTAATTGTGGTTATAGGTCAAGGACTACTTGTAATGAAGGACCTGCAGCTCAGGCATAAGGATACCCAAGGTAACACTGTTGATATTATCTATCTTAAACATACATTTAGATAGTTGCCTTATGCCGAGAAAAAGTATCATTGGGAAAGAGATATTTCCTGAGCCTTTTAACATGGTCTCAAGATCAAAGCTCATACATGTCCCTTCTATTGAAATCTGTGAAGTCAGCCAGACTCCATTCTCGATGAGTTTCTCTCCCCACTCCTTCCTAGGTCTGTTGGTTTGATGCATGGCAAAGGCAGTAAGAAGAAGTATCCTTTGATCAAGCCCAGCTATGAAGCCAAAGCTACTCGAGGTCTCTTTCTTCTCGGAACTGCAAGCCACTCAGTGGATTTTAGGAAATCTGCTGGTGGTTTTATTCATGGCTTCCGATACACAGGTGAGTTTTTGACATGGGTAGAAAGTGAATGTGAGCAAGCTCAGCAGTGACATTGTTCTGGCATTTGAGGCCCATCTCTCTTTTTTTCCTTTTAGCAAATTATTCCACTCTTTTTTCCATTTATCAACAGAAATAAAATAATGTGTTTTTTCAGCAATACCTTTCAGCAATACACAATGATGAAAGTAGCAAATGCAAATGAAAAACACAACTAAATTTCAGCTTCAAAAGCCAATTAGCTATTATGCAACATATAAGCATTACACTACTAAATACTTTTTTACGTATTGTAATAATATTTAAATTACAATTTCAATATGCCATAAAATAAAATATATGGTAGGAAAGGAAAAATAATATTCAGGTAGTACATTTACAACAGCTACCCACTATATCAAATATTCTCTAATCTTTCTCATTATTGCTACAAAGAAAAGCATTTTCTGGATGTCTCAGGAAATATTTGTGGTACTCCTGATATTTTTAAGCTAATTTCTGGCATCCCTCATCAGTTTTTGGAAGGACTCCCCAAACAATGGTTGTGTTATTACTAAATCTATCAGATGTGAAAGCCAATAAAGACTCAGAAATCTGAATTTGTAACTTCGAGAGTCAAAGAATAATGTAGTAACAACATTATCCACGTTTTATCTTCTGCATGCTATAATGTGAAACTATGCCAAATAGTAAGCTTTTTGGCTGTAGCCCAAAATTCACTTGTACATTTCAGTGGTCTTATTATTACGGCAGTTCTCTTAGCATGTAATATTAAACAATAATATCTGCCTCTTTTGTTCTTCCCCCATTATGCAGCCCGTGCAGTTCATCGCTTACTAGAAGTCCGTCACCACAAAGTGCCCTGGCCAGCCTCCAACAATCCGGTTGTGCAGTTAACTAATGCTATTGTCAGGCGGGTGAATGAGGCATCTGGGCTCTATCAGATGTTTAGCGTGTTGGCAGACATCATTTTGCTGAAAGAGTGAGTGAACAATGATACTCGGGGTTTTCTCCTTTAGAAACAGTGAATGGAATTGGTTAATTCCTGTGAGTAGAATTTCTGCCAAGCATAACCAAGAGGGAACTCATTCTTTTCTCCTTCCCCTTCTTTGCCACTTTCATGACACTATGAGTCCTCCAAGCCTGCTCTAAAGCAGCAGTCCACAACCTTTGTGGCTGGGTGGCCTACCTGGAGAAGGGGTGAGGGGAACCGGTCTGTGCGAGCGAAGGAGTAACACATACACATGCACATTGGCCTGCCTCTTGCACAAGTGGAGCTGCCCACTGCTCATGTGAATGGAGCTGCTCACATATGCACACCCGCCTACCTCTCACACGGCCCAGTTCCAAATAGGCCATGGCCCAGTAGGGAGCCACGGCCCAGGGATTGGGGACCTCTGTTCTAAAGGGTTCATAATACCTGGAAAGTAGATTCTGAGAGGCATGAGACCTGCCTTATCCATACAAGTAGTTTTCTATTCCTCCAATAACAGATTCTACCCAGTTTTGCCATAACAGTCCTGTAAGGTAGATTGGGTGGAGAGTAAATGATTGGTCCAAAGTACAAGTCATTACTAGATTTAGTATTTAACCTTGTATTTCCAATTTTAGTTTTTAACCATGTTACTTTGATTCTTTTATAATTAACATTCCTTCATGCTAAAGAGGATTGCTTTAAAACTGTTCCTTTGAGAAGGATGTATCCGTGCAAAGGTTTATTTATATAGTGGCATTGATTCTAGTCACACAATTTTGTTCAGCCAAATTCCAAATCCAGTGAATGAACTAAAAGATTCAAGCAAGAGCATAATCAAAGTTTTTCTGTACTTTACAAAGCTGTTCCTTGTAATATTACAAATCTCTTTGAAGTACAGAGTTTAGCCAAGGGTACCACCATAGCTGATGCTTGATAATCATGGAATAAAGCAGAATTTCAAATTAGTTCCAAATGCTGAAGTAGCTATGGTAGAAAATGCAATCCTATTTTTAAAAATGCAATCCTATTTTTAAAAAATCCTTTGCAATCAGTTAACTGAGCACATCAATGTTAGCCAACTTGCCTTGTTGTATTTGAAATTGATTTGTTTGATTGGTCCTAGGAATGCTACAAAATTTGAATACCTGGAGGAGTATCCAATTGGAGTCCTACAAGACCTGGAATGGCGCACAGGAAGAAAGGTGCAGGATGGACTTTTTGTCATTGTGATGGAGTATGGAAAGAACTTCTCTGGTCCTGGCAAGGATGTCTTCTACTATAACCGTGCAGTAGGAGAGCCAGAGCATGCTTGGCAGTCTAACTTCCTGCATCCTGTAATTTATTATTATAAGCAACTTCCCACTGGTAAGCACTGTATTTTTTTTATTCCTTCTCCACTAATTACAGTGTTTTGTATAATGTTAAAAGTGTCAGAAAGTTGAATGTATTTTAGTATGGTTTGCATAGCTTGATTGTGTGCTGAGGTTGATTTATATAGCTAGGATAGCATTCAGGAGGCATTAGGGAGACAATGATAGACACAGCAAAAAAGTGATCAGAGACAATTTTGATCACTTTGAGTATGTTTTTATGTGTATTTTAACTGTTGATAGTTTTTAACTTGTTGGTTTTGATTGTGGTTGGCCTGTACCCAGTGCAGGACACAATATAAATAAAATGCTTTTTAATGAAAGAAATTTCTCATGCTTTTACTGTTTTTTCTTTGGATAGCACTTGATTGATAAGAAATTGATTCATGACCTACAAGCTATTTTTTTCCTTTGCCGCAGACTTTTCCAAGGGTCTTCAACGACTTATGGCAATCCTTTTATTCTTTAAAAACTAGTAATTTCACTACCACCCCAAAAAGGGGGCATTTGGGAACACATGGGGAACATATCCCTCTCATAATGAGGCACTGATGAGATCCCTTAAATATTGGATATAGACATTTTAGTCAAGAGGAAAAAGAGTCAAGTAAACTGAATAGGCCTTATCCTTATACACTCTGTCCATGTCCTTACAATCTCAAAGGCAATAAAAAGCCCCAAACCCATCAAATTATAAGGAAAAATAATTGCTCAAACTGCATCCCTTGCAGTAAATGAGCAATTTTATTTGGAAATAATTATACACATTTTTAATGTGTATATATATATATATCTTGTTTATAGATTATGAAGTGATTTGGTGAGTACCATGACAACTGTATAAATAGGATATGTTTTAGCTGGTTGGGTTATGCAAATTACAATTTGACTGAAAGAATGAGTAAATAATATGTGGATGGTATTTTAACCTGGGAGTGGAGTGGTAGAGCAGGTAAACATACTCAACGTGCACCAAAATACTGTCTTTTCTAGTAATATCATCTGCCGTCATTTTTAGTTTTCCTATTGCCTCTGAAAAACCAAAAAAATCTTAGTGTACCTCATGCTTGCAAGGAGGTACCTCACATTAGGAAAATATAACTTGTTTGTGGAATTCTTGGTACTCTGGGTTTGGTTGTTTGCGTGTAGATGTTTCATTGCCCAGTTAGGTAACATTACCAATTATGTTACTTAATCAGATAATGGAACATCTACACGCAAACAACCAAACTCAGAGAGCACCAAGGACTCCATAGTTCAGCCCTGAGCTACAAATATTATCTTCTGTTCTTTTCTTTAATTGTCCTTTTGTTGTTGAATGCTAACTTGTAAAGCAAATTTCTGCAATCCAAGACTCTCTAGAGCAGGGGT
>JANHFN010005251.1:31604-42848 GCA_032468175.1 Toxicocalamus goodenoughensis
ATTTCTGTTGCTAAGCAAGACAGTTGTTAGTGAATGGACTTCAACTCCCAGAATTCCTCAGCCAGCTTTGCTGAAGTCCACAAGTCTTAAAGTGGCCAAGGTTGGAGACCCCTACTCTAGAGAGGGAGTGAAACTCCCAGCTTCCCAAATTAGTTTCTTGCGCATTGTTTTACTTTGTGTGCTCTCTCTCTCTTCCCAATAGAACGAGAAATGAGACTTTGCCCACCAGATTGGCCCTTGCCTCGCCCAGACGCAATCCATCATATTGTGGAAGATTTCCTGACTGACTGGACTGCACCAAATGCACATGTCCTCCCACTGAGACGTTTCTTGGAGAATTGCCTTGAAACTGATTTGCGCAGGTTCTATGCAGGTATTCTGGGACCTAGTTAGGAATGAATCCTTAGGGAATAGCAGGCAGATAGGCTAGGTAACCATTACATTCCTTTCAGCCAAGATCTATGTTTACACATAATCAAAGTGGGTCTGTCTCTTGATCTTTGTGGAGTCCTTGGAAGGTAATAGTACCAGAGATATTGCAGTGAATTCATGATCACCTGAAATAAGCACAAGGGTAAAAAAGGACAATTTGGACTTACAACTAAAATATTTGTACTGAGAACTGCATATTAAAACTGGATTTAAGAGCTTTGTTTGTTGTGGATTTCCTGGCAAGAGCTTTATTTCTCTGGATTAGCATGCTAAAGGCAAAATGGGTTTTTTCAGACATGTCATAAATGCTAGTAAAGATATTTGCATATCTCTTTTCAGTCAAGGACACCAGAAAGTCACAGTACCTGTTATGGGGAGATTGTAAACTCACAAGTCTCATTCATCCATCTCCAGAGTTTGAACACTAAATGTGCAAAGACCTTCACATCTCTGTGCCCAGAGAAGCACATAGACATTTCTGTTTAGTTTTAGCTCTTGGGCAGACAAGCACAAACATATTGAGCTACATTTTGCCTGCACATTGTCTGTTTATGTTTCCTAAATGAATAAGCTACATGTTTGGTTTGATATGGACCTATTATAATATATGAATACAGCTACCATAGTTTACAGCTAAGCGTTAGTTGTGTTATACTTACAGCACAATGGACTCTGTAATACATCTACCCACAAGCCAGAGAACTATTTAGAAGACAACAATGTCCATGTTTTTATATCAGAAAAACAAAAAGTTTAATTTATGGGGTGCTTCATGTAGCCCACCAACATTTTTTGAGTGTCCCCAGAACCCTCTTAAAGAATGAAATTAGCTAGAATACTGGCTCTTTTTGCATTTAGAGACAATTTGGCAGTTTTAATTGGTGCCTAAAGCCTTGTAGATATTTTAAGGTACTGATTGTACCCTTTAAACTTCCTCTCCAGATGGGCATTTTTGAAGTATGAGCTCAAAATACCATGTAAAATCTGATGCTACTCTCATTTAACAAACTTTACCCAGATGTCCTTTATAAGATGAGATTTCAGTGAGCATTGACATTGACATGTACACTTCACAATCTTAAGGATTGGAAAGTTGTGTTGCTGATTTTTTTTTAAGCTGAACTTCTGAGTCTTTTGAAAAACTGCTAAGTGGGTGATAACATGAGACTTTTCTCAACCCATTGTTTAATTCTTTTTCTGGTATGGAGTATAATTATATCTCAGAGTGGGTTAGCCTCTAACAATATTTCCCATTTCCTTATAATAGAGGCTTCAATGAACTCAGATTGTTGCTGATTCACATACTGTAGGATTCTTTACTAGAGTTAGCAAATCAATTACAAACTAAGAACCATAATCTACTCAGAGGGTGAAAATGCTATTAGTGCTTACTACTATTCTGTTTCAGTTTTTGGATATAACAATCTGTAAAGCATGCAATAGAGATCACTTTTTCCCTGTTTGTACAGAATCCTGCTTTCTGTTTGCCTTCACTCACTTGAGGCTGCCTCCCTTCTGCCAGCAAGGATACATGAGAAAGCAAGGGCTTGTGGGAGCCGAAAAGCTTCAGCATCACAGAATAGCAGCAGAGTTGATTGGACATACAGCTATGAAGTCTCAAGATGAACAAGAGAGTGGTGCTATGCAATCCCACAACCAGCTGCTGACAAGTACAAAGATATCTAGTCATCAGATGCAGCATCTTACAACCACCAAGGATGAACTTTAGCTTCCACCCAACTATTTCAAAATTCACAAGCATTACAGCCACAATACATGGCAACGATCTGCAGAGGAGCTCCAGCAACCAGTATTCCTAACCATTCCTAAATGAGGACCACATCTCATCCATGTTCTTGCACAAATTTGCAGATCTTTATAAACACGAATGCTTACTTTCCTGGGTGGGAATGAACAGATGAGACTTTAATGGATACTGTTAGCCTCTAGAGGTGGAAAATTTTACGCATTTGAGAAGAGTGATGTTTCTAGGCCAATAAGAGTTAATAGCTGATCCTGGCTCCTTTTATACCAGGTTTTCAAGATGCACTGTTGTTGTCGTCATTAGTGTGTTCTGTAGAACTGGCATTGTTGAATGCCAGCCTGCTTATTTCAAGACAGAATGTTCTTACATATTAACAGAGTATCACTTCTGTTTGCACTATGCCCCACTTAATTGAGTTTAATCAAGTGTTTCCTACTTTATGCATTTTTCATATTTTTAAGGTAAAAGAGGTCTGTACTTTTTTTGCACCTTTACTTCCAATGCATCAATTACATCTGACTTCCATTGAGTTGTGTGTAACAAACTAAATCATCCAAGCTCATTTCTTATTTATGTCTTCTATCTGCTTGGCGGATAGAATGAATAACATTCATACATTTTCTTCTTGTCTTAGCAGAGCACATAAGAAATCCTTGTTTTGATTCCTGTCACACATTGCCTCAAGATGATGCCCTCCAGATTCATGAACTACATTTCCCATACATTGCCATGGCTAAAAATTAAGGAAGAAAAAAAATTACCAAATTAAACAAGAAGGACCAAAGTTTTGGGATAGTTCGGCAATTCATTGGTTAGAGATGAGAGATACATTCCAATGTGTTTGAAAGTATAAAATTAGAAGATAGATAATACTGGGTTAGATATGCCAATGGTATTCCTGAACACAAATTAGGAGTATTTATACAAGTCCAAAAAGATATTTGATATCACTTCTGCCAGACATTTTTGGTTTGGTCGTATTAACATATGTGAAGATCATACAATTCTGTAATATAGGAAAAGTGTTAGAGAAGGAATTAGCTCCATTACTAAGCTAGACACTAGTGTAAACCTCATTTAATGATACTGATTCATACCAAGCTACCAATACCTGTTGCTATTTCCTAAATGTGTATGATCAGTACAGAAAACCTGAATGGAACATAATCCACTCCAGCTCAAACATGAATATTCAATGACATACTTTGCATGGCTGATACTCAGATTAATATGAATATGCAATTGCTTTGGGAGTTAAGACTGGATATTAGTATGGTTTATTAGGCAAGGTTTGAGCTGTATGCAAGGCTTTTCCCCCCCAAAGGTCAGATTTTGCTACTGTTCAACAGAAAGCAGTGATATCTTGTTTTTTTCAGACAACCATATACTTACCATATACCTTATTCATTAAATATTCAGACATTTACAATAATTCCAAGGAGGAAAATGACAATTACAGCTCCTTCATTTTGAGAATATTTGTCTTTTACAGAACAGTATTTTTATTAACTTAAAATACTTGTCAAGTTAATAAAATTAATCAGTGTAATTTAATTATGCAATAACTGGTGTACATTTATACTGTCTGTATATGTTGTATGGTTGTATTCTTTTGGATAAATCTTTTAAACTTTGTTGCTTGTATCCTTACAATTTATATAGACTGTTTTCTAGTATGATTTGATTGCTTATTGTAGCCTATGTTTATTATTAAGTGTTGTACCTTATGATTCTTGACTCTTGACAAATGTATCTTTTCTTTTATGTACACTGAGAGCATTTGCACCAAGACAATTTCCTTGTGTGTCCAATCACACTTGGGCAATAAAGAATTCTGTTCTTTTCTATTCTCCTTCCTTCTTTCTCTATTCCATTCCATTCCATTCTATTGTATTCTATTCCATTCTATTCTATTCTATTCTATTCTATTCCATTCCTTCATTATTCCATTCCATTCCATTCCATAAGTTGCCGCCCCTCTTCTTTGTGGCAGCCCCTCAAATATTGGAATACTGCTATCATGATGTCACCCCTAGTCCTTCTTTTCACCAGACTAGCCAAACTGAAATCCTGCAACTGTTCTTCATATGTTTTAGTCTCCAGGCCTTAGTTGCTCTTGTCTGCCCTTTTTGCAAAGTCCCAACATCTTTTTGGTAAAGTGGTGATCAAAGCTGGATGCTGTGGCCTTACTAAGGGTTTTTAATGGATGGAAAACCAAAGCAGTTAAGTGGTGGCATTTTTATTCTCTAATAAACCAGCACTGGGACCACAGTGCTTTGCCTGGAATTCTAAAACTCTGGAAAAATGCCTGCATTGGGTTATATACTTCATGTGTTTTATCACTTGCATCTCTCTCTGCTAAACATTCTGAAATGAAGATTTGGTTTAAAGGAGACACTAAGTGTGAGTTGTCAGAATTTGCTTTTTGGAGGAGAACTGGGTGTGAACTCAGCTTAAGTGTTGTTTTAAAATCCAGTCCTGCTTAATGGGATCTCAGATTTAGGGTTGAATTTTATTGGACCATTGTGAAATGGGGAATGGTGGGTTGAGTGGCTAGGAAAGTCTCTTTTTTTGTATTTATTTTATTTTATACAAATCCATTAAATAGTGTGTCATCTAGGTACAAATATCTTGCGCAATAACAATTACAATTTATACATATTCATTGCTTGATGTTAATACTTTATTCTATTCTAATACTAATATACTTCATATATCTAATTCTTATAGCATTCCCCATCTTAACATTTTCAATACTTTTCACATGTTTACTGTTTTTCACTGATCTTCTTTAATTTCTAACTTCCATATTAATCCTCTAGCCATTTATAAAATAATTCCCATATCATATAATATTCAGTTTGTTCTGAGTCGTTCGGAAAGTCTTGTTGAAGTTTAGAAAAAAAATAGTAGCTGAGTTCATACATTTTTCATTAAGTAATAGTATGATTTCTTTGGTCTGTTTTCAGCATATTATGCAAACTAAATCAATGGTGGTTTATTCAGCAAATAAACACCAGAAAACTATGGACTACTAAATTATGGAATATTACAATGTTTAAATTAGGATCCCCCAAAGTGATTAATATTAACCGCAAAGGTCTATGGGATTGCCCAGGGATCAGGGCTATTATGGTTGGTCACATAGCCAGATGTAACAATAGCACTTAGACTTACATATATATCTCTTCCAGCTCTGTTATTCTAGTCTATTCTTTTAGAACTCTGTGAGGTTCGGTGTCACTATTTTTTTAAATTTTCTGTAGGTTATAAATTTAATCCCTGGCCTCTCAAATCAGGGTTTAAAAAGACCCTGGTCTCAAATCTTGGGAACCTCCTGCTGTTCGTGTGAACAACACTGAGTCAGATGGTCTGATGTTCAGATGGACCATGTCCTGGGTCCCCAAAGGGCCTCTAGATCAGTAGCAACAATCATCAGACAAACCACGTTTGAAATCCTGGAGGGCTCTGCCAGTGAGCTAGACCAAGGTTATGGCTTGATCTATGGCATCTGTTTCCGTTTGTTTTCTGTTTATCGGTGCATCCAGGGAGAGCTATGAGCAAGAAGTCAGACCAAAGCTAGGAACTTCATCAATCAGCGACAAAAAAGCTGGGGTGTAATTGTGTTGGAAATTCTTGGCAGGTAGCACTTATGAGTCATATCCAGACGTTGAAAAATGACAGAGGAGGCTTTCAAGGAAGGCACAGAAGAATAAATTGTGTGTGTGTGTGTGCGCGCGCGCGCGCGTGAGCACGCATGTGTGTTTTGCAAGGGTGTTTTCCATTCATTTTGTGTACTGAGATTTCTTTTCAAAAGCTGTGGCTTTCATTGAGAAGGTTCCAACGACCGAAATAATTACTGCATACAAAATAAACTATGTGGGCAATATCTAGGCAAGTGGTATTTAGTGAGAAGTAGCAATTGAATTTCCATGTTCCTTTTTTCCCCCCTTTGAACAATCAGTGCAAAAGTGACCAGATGAGGGACCAACATGTGATCGTCAGTTTAGCATTGCCTTTTTATTGTTTTAACGTTTAAAAATAGGTTGCAGGATAAGGTCTGTTGCTGTCTCCTTTGCGCAGACATGAGCCAAGCATAATTTTCAAGGAATTTGCTTGCATAGTAGGAGAGATATCTCAAGGGATAGAAACTTCTTGAGATAACAGAATGTGTATGGATTTTGTTCCTTTCAATCCACTGGCAATCTAGCAGAGTGGTGCAATGGCCTAGAGGTGGAGATCTCGTCTCACAATCAGGAGGCTGTGAGTTTGATCCTAGATAGAGGCAGATATTTCTCTCTCTGAGCACAATGAGAATACATCTGCTGAACAAAACTCTGCATTGGTGAAAGGAAGGGCATCCGGCCATTAAAACGCTCTGCTAACTCCATTCAGTTGCCCAGACTCCACCCCACAATGGATTATGGAGGTGTTAAATGACGATGGATGAGTCCAGTGGTAATCTAAATGTTGTTCTACATGAGGAAGATGAGATACAATCAGCACCTCCTTTGAGGGTCCCAGCTTGGTTTAGGGGCACAAAAATACTTTCCCAAAATGATCTACCAACTTTCAAAACATTTGCTTTGCAGAAGATACCTACGCTTCAGAAGAGATAGTAGACCAACAGCCTGTCTTGCTCAAAGTGATGGATACAGCTGATCAGGTATGTCAACAAAAGCTCAACCATCCAGGCCCAAAAATATCTTTATTTAAAAGGTTAAAAGCATGGCAAGTGGATCAAAGTTTGTGGTGAATCTGAGATGTTTTGTTACTCATCCAAGTAACTTCATCAGTCAAAATTTACAAAAATGTTACTTGGATGAGGAACGAAACCTCTCAGATTCACAAACTTTGATCCACTTGCCATCATTTTAACCTTTTAAAGAAGTTGATTAGATAACAGCATGAGAGCAAAATACTTGCAATGAAACCTCTGCATTTCCAAATATTGTCTTCGTACCAGAGGTAGAAGGAGTAGGTAACATTTACTGGCTTTACATGACAAAAGACCCATCAGCAAGAGACACTTCTATTAGCAGAGGATAATTTCTAGGCAAATCCAATAAATTCTCCTGGTGTTTGATTTTGGTTAGATCCTCACTGCTTTGGGAAAATAAGATTTAATAGCAATAGCATTTAGACTTATATACCACTTCACAGTGTTTTAATAGCCCGCTCTAAACGGTTTACAGAGTCAGCCTCTTGCCCCCAACAATCTGGATCCTCATTTTATTGAGTTAGGAAGGATGGAAGGCTGAATCAACGTGGAGCCTGGTGGGATTCGAACTGCCAAATTGCAGGCAGCCGGCAGGCAGCAGAAGTAGCTTGCAGTAAAGGCAATCAGTAAAAGTTCCCCTTGCACACATGTGCTAGTCATTTCCGGCTCTAGGGGGCGATGCTCATCTCCGTTACAAAGCCGAAGAGCCAGCGCTGTCCGAAGACGTCTCCAGGGTCATGTGACCGGCAGGACTAAACGCCTGAAGGTGCATGGAATGCTGTTCCCTTCCCACCAAAGTGGTCCCTATTTTTCTACGTGTTTCTGAACTGCTAGGTTGGCAGAAGCTGGGACAAGTAGCGGGAGCTCACTCCATTACATGACACTAGGGATTCGAACTGCCAAACCGCCGACCTTCCTGATCGACAAGCTCAGCGTCTTTAGTCATTGAGTCACTGTACTGCACTCTAACCACTGTGCCATCGCGGCTCATAAGGTTGTCTTGTTCTCCTCATTTAAGGTGGTTCTGTTCACCCTCTTGCCTCCAGAGATTTTGGGCTCTTTAGTGAGCTCATTTGGAAGAGACCAGATAGAAACTCATTAAAATTAATCAGGCAGCTCATAAAAAACACATCTATATTGTCAAGAGCAGGGATGGGTCAAACTCAAGCCCCGTGGTTCAGATCCATCCCACGGGGTGCTTAGATCTGGCCCGCTGGGCCACCCTGGAAACAGCAAAGGACTGGCCCGCGGTGCCTCTGCCAGCAAAAACGGAGCTCAGGAGTGCTGTGATTCAGTGCTCTGTATCTACCTTATCTTCTTTGTAAGTGGCCTGAGTGATTTGCAAATTTGAGGTATATAAGATAAAAACTATGCAGTTTTGTAGAAAGAAGCCAGGATCCATGAGGTTTTGCCCCAAAGGCACTGAGTGCCAAAGTTGCAAGTAGCAATGGGATCTAATAGTCCATCTATGAGTGGAGGCTTCTTTCTCATTTGACTTTGGCAATGCAAGGAGCAAGAGTCAATTTGCTTAATTTTTACATTATTTGCTTTCCCCACCCCGCTCCAGATCAGCTTACTTAGAAATAAGCCCTGCATTCTTCCTTGGAGTTTGGTACTTTCATGTTTCTTTTGCTATAGTCTGGAATATTTCTCAGCATATTTTTTTTTAAAGGACATTCCAAGGACAGAGTCAAATAAATGGCATAGCGTTTCGTTTAGAATCGAAAAGAAAGTTTCTTTTGATTAAAATTAAGGCAGAATTGCAGCTTAAAAGGTTAAAGACCAGAGAAGGCATGCAAATCTCCCCTCTTACTGGAAGATCAAAATACACTGGTTGGAGATAAGATCGAAAGTTATGTGTGGCCCAAGGCCACAGTCTTCCCTCCTTCCATCAAAACTCACAATGGCCTTTTAATGCAGTGCCAAGGGCCAGTGTCCAACTGTTTTGGATCCAAAGGGGCTTTGAAACAATAGATGCCTGGTGATAGGGCCTCCTTCAGCCTTGCTACATTTCTCCCGTGATTCTATTTTACCTTCATTCTTGCCAAGATGGAGGTGTTGTTTGCTGTTAGATGAAGGAGATTTCATTTATTTTATTTATTTATTGGATTTGTCAAACACAATATAATAGAAATAAGAATAAACATAAATGTAAATACATGAAATAGGTACCAATAATTGGGGGACAATAGGACAGGGATGGTAGGCAAAATTGTGCGGTTGTGCCCCAGTGGTGGGATTCAAAATTTTTTACTACCGGTTCTGTGGGTGTGGCTTGGTGGGCGTGGCATGGGAAGATTACTGCAACATCCCATTCCCTCCCCACCCCACAGAGCCTGCTTTCCAGCTCCGTTCTCCTGTGCAGGGCAACCAAAGAAGACCCAGCCGATCAGCTGGGACTTGGGAGGTGGAGAATAGATGTGGGCGGGGCCAGTCAGAGGTGGTGTTTGCCGATTCTCCGAACTTATCGAAATTTCTGCTACCGGTTCTCCAGAACTGGTCAGAACCTGCTGAATACCACCTCTGTTATGCACTCCCCTTATAGACCTCTTAGAAATGGGATGAGGTCAATAGAGGTTAGTTTGAGGGTAAAGGAGTGGGGGTTAGAGGATGTGACAACAGAATCAGGTAGTGAGTTCCAGGCATTTACTCTATTGCTGAAATCGTACTTCCTGCAATCAAGTTTGGAGTGGTTTACATTTAAGTATATCTGTTGTGTGCTCTTGTGTTGTTGTGATCAAAGCTGAAATAGTCATTAAGTGATAAGACATTATAACAGATAATTTTATGTACTATGCCCAAGTCCGATCTTAGCCGGCGTAGTTCAAGGTTATCTCAGCCTAGAATCTCAAGTCTGGAGGTGTAGGGTATTCTGGGCCTTCTAACTGATCCCTACTTGCTTCTCTGCCAGGACATACCAGTGGGCTGTGAGAGGTATCTGAACTGGGCCCATGCCTTTCTAGTAGTCTACAGCATTGAAAACCGGAAGAGCTTTGAAGGATCACAGCAGTACCTGGATCTCATTGCTCTCCACTTGAAGAACACGTTCCATGAATCTCCCGTTCTCCTGATAGGGAACAAGCTGGATATGGAACAGTACAGGTAAGGAGGTTAAGAGCTCGACCCAAGGAAGGACGAGAGAGAGGTGGCTGTAATAAATGCAGCAACTCTTCTTCATTGGACTAGGTTATATCTTGAGACCAGACTTTACTCTGGTGTGGTAGATGTACTGAAAAATAAATAGGTAGAAATAGGGAATTCAACCCAGAATATTGCTACCAAGTAAATGTAATCTCTTTTGAGATCTTCTATGAAGGTTCATGCTATTGCAGCTCTCTTATTTTCATATCCTGTTTTATTATTTTAATCTTCTTACCACTAGACTGGAACATAAGCCTCTCAAAGTACTGGGTTGGAGTGTCCTTTAAGCCTTGTATGATGACCCAAAGGGGCGTGGCACAAAGGCCACACAATCAGATAATCAGTAGGAGTCCCTTTATTCACTCCAACTTTGCCCCCAATGTCCTGGTTACCTTCTGGCTGGAGAAAATCTCTCCCAGGAATAGCCTTTGGCTGCAGAGAATCAAGTCCAAAACGTGGTCAACAAAAACTGTAACTATAAATCCAATCAAGCCAAACTGAGGTAATTAGTTTGGCAGGGCAGGAGCAAGAATTCCAGATGTGCAGGCATGGCAAAACTCACAGTTGGGAAAGCACCAAGAACACAGATAAGCAAAGACAACACAGGATAAAGTCACATTTGCTCACAGCAGCTGCCATTGTCAGTATTCAGTTCTTTTACATTTTCATTCCCATGTGTGGCTAATGAAGGGAATCAGTGCCCTTTCCTCCCCTGTAAGTCATGTAGCCCACATTGCTCTCTTCTCCATTCCTCCCTGCATGCCCTAGGATGAAGAGGGAGTGGGCCTGCGTCTTCCTCTGAATGCCTTCTCCCTTATTCTATCTTTCCCCTGCTCTGTCCAGCCGGACTTTGCCCTTCTCCAGCCTCCTCCACAGCCAATGGAGCCACACTCCCACTCCTTGTCAGCTGTTCATCTTCCTCCTCAGATTCAGATTCCAACAGGGGCATGACACTTGGAAACCCTTAAAACATCATGGAAATTGTTCCCCAAGCAAGTGTCAGGCTACAGAACTTTCCCCATTCAATCAACTAGAATGAACTTCTGAAACATATCCAAATTTATCACAAAGGAATTCTTTATTGAGATGAGATTATTTCTGTAGGAGTGCAAAGCAGCATCTGAGGTCTCTCAGGCATATAGGGATACATAAAGGAGTTTAGAATCCCTCCCCTTATCTCAATGTG
>JANHFN010005251.1:51869-77995 GCA_032468175.1 Toxicocalamus goodenoughensis
TAGAAGTAGAATTAGAAGAAGAAATTGTAAAAGGGAACATGATAGCCTGGAGTAGGAATATAGGACGTAGCATCACCTTAACAGAATGGGAAAAGGTCTGGGGTAGAAATAATAAAATTACAAAAGAAAATGCTTATAAAATGTTTTATAGATGGCACCTTCCTCCTTTGAGGTTAGCGAAGATGCACCCCAATATGAGTCCGAATTGCTGGAAATGCAAAAAAAAAGAGGGAACAGATTGCCATACAACCAAGCGTTTACCAATTCACAAGTATCTTGGAAGATGCCTAGTTCTAAAAGATGTGTCATAGCCTTAATGAGAATTATGTTTTCTTAGGGTAGCAATGTGATTCATGCTGCTGTTTTAGGGAGTAGGAAGGGCAGACTAAAAATGTTCCATGTCTCAAAAAACTAGGAACTGGTTAGACTCCCTATATTCCAAACAATCTCAGGTTTATTCTGATTTAACAACATATTTATATACTATTTCTTGCATACAACTTAGATTTATATACATCTGTTCTTGAAATGCAGATTTTGTTAAATCAGCAGAGCCCTAAACAGAAATTTCACGATAAGGAAATAGTGGAGATGTGAAAGAAAGATGGATTCATTCACAAATGTGTATCCTAACCTGGATGGCTGGCACTTATTTGGGTGCCTTAAAGATCAGTGTTTTGTTTGGCAAATATTCCTTTGATCATTCCATTATTGCCATTACAAAACAAACACGCCTAGAATGCAGGTCTAGGATCTGTTTGAGGTTAAAACCTATGTTTTATTTGTACTATACATATACCTGCCAAAACAGAAACCTGCATAAGGTTTCAAGTGTCCTTGTTTATTCAGGTAAGAACATCAACAGATAGACGTTTCGTCATTATTTGTGCCAATAATGTAACTGTTGTCATCTGAGGTAGTGAGCTGGAGAGAGAAACTGCTTTCTTCTTGTTGTTTAGAATTGAGCTGGCCTGAGTTTTGAAGATTCTTATGATAAGAAAAAGGGGCAGCACTTGGCAGATGAGATCATCAATTCTATAAAGTCCTTTGACAAATATACGGAAAACAAAAAGAGATCTTAAAAGAGATCCAAGTGTGAATTTGAGTCAAAAGTCAGTGCTGACCCAAAACACCCTGTGATATTTTCCTGGTGCTAGCAACTCCAGTGTCAGCTCTGTTATGATTGCTGTAAGTCCCCATACACGGTGAGGACCGTGCAAGAAGACAGGCATTGTGTAGCAGTAGATCCCATCACGGCAATAGTGGGTGTAGCCCTGGTTCTTTTCTTGTAGCAAGTGGGAGAAAGACAGTGTGAAGACAGCCTCGACCTGTAAATTGAACAACAAAGATGGAGTGGAAGCATAACTAGTCTAATATAGTTATGGGATAACTTCTCTTCCATCAAAATCCTTTGGAAGTAATTAGTTCAGATCTCAAATTGTAACATAGAAGGGGGGAAAAGGATCAGAAAAAACAGAAGCAAAAAAAGGGGGGGAAGGTTCAGAAATAGAAACATCTGGTATCAAAAAGAAAGAAAATGGTGTGTCCTACCCATAAGATCCCTAACACAGGTTACTTATGCTCCACTCAAGAGATTACTTCCAAGGAAATTAGTGCTTAACACAGGAAGAATTGCCACTAGAACAGGGGTATCAAACTCGCGGCATCATGTTGCTATCATATGATGTTTCCCTTGCAGAGCTGGGTGGGCATGGCCTGCGCATGATGCATCTGGCCCGCAGGATGCCAGTTTGACACCCCTGCACTAGAATATCACTGTGTATGAGAATTTTGTTTCACACCCATCTTCTTGGAAAAATATATTGAATAAAAATAACAGTATGTTCCAGTTAATATTCTGATTCACCTCTTGGGGGTTAGGTTTCAGTGTCAGGTTCTCCAAAGGCCCCAGGTTTGCTAGTACAGGAGCCACCATCATATTAGTCTGAAAAAAAAGGCAGAATTAAAAAAAGGCAGAATCTTTCACTATCCCATGCTTCCTCAAAGCAAGGCATATACCAAGTGCCATGTTAATCCTCTAGTCCAGCCATTTCTATTTTCTGGAAATTTTCCATTTCTCTCACCTCAGACAGCAATTACAAAAAAAAAAGTTTTCCCCCAACTAATTCTAGCACAAAACAGCATATCCACCATGATCCCATGACAGAAGCCTATTTCAAAGTTCATCTTATCCTTGAAGATAAGGGGATCAATTAAGCATTACCTTATCAGGAACAGGTCTCATGATTCCCCAAACACAGTCCTCCTTTAACGGTATGCCCAGCTCTTCATGGGTCTCCCTCAGTGCTGTGGTGATGGCATCCTGGTCAGAGTCATCACGTTTACCACCTGGGAAACTGCGAAAGCAAATATGTTATTGTGCAAGGGAAGTTTGGGAGGGGAAATCTCAAGATTACTTGATGGACTGGGAAAGTCAGAAAGTTTCCTGGACATCTTGTGGCTCACCACTAACTTTGTGCCAAGTTCTTCAGTGAAAATACATCCTGTTGAATTGCCATCCTGGTTTTCAAATACCTCCACAGCCTACATTGCTATTAAACATTTGCATGCCAATTTGTAATGTTCAACTAAACAATGCTTCCCTGCCCTTCTTTAGAACAACTCTAAAACAATTAGGTCCTGCCTTTTGCAAGACTTTCATATATCTGGAGACCACTACTGTGCCTCTCTTTAATCTTCTCTATACTCAGGCTTCCAGCTGTTTTTCAGCAAACTTATGATGTTCACCAAAGACAACAAGAGGATGTGACTGAGGGTTAATGATTCCCATCTGGGTATTCTGCAATTTATCTTTGCATTTACCAAGGAGGAAGAATAACTGTCAAGTACCTGACTTCCCCTTTGTATGAACCGGTCAGAGTGCTCGAACGCAGAGTGTACAGGATCGCTGGATCCCCAGCCACGGAACACAGAGATACCAGCACAGCTGCCCCCATAGTTTCTTTCTTGTACCGGACAGTGGATTTCTCTAGCAGTCCTCTGCACCGCTGCTCGTTTTCCCAGGATAAATATTTACGTACCAGACCCACACTGGCTATGGGTATATGCAGCGTACGCTGGCAGAGGTAGTGCAGAGACGGAAGCATAGTGCCCTAAATGGGGGGGGGGGGGGAGAAGAAAGAGAGAATTTCACCTGAATGGCAGCCCACACCTTGCAATTTAGTAATTCCTTGAGCCTGGCCGCATGGTTCCTAAGGGTAGTCGAAACTCGTTGTGCAAGAGAGGCAGCGAGGGCTAAAGTTTGGAGTCCAAACTCAAGGATCTACATTCATCTCCCCTGTCAAATATGGACCGACCACTCTTAGTCTGCGAGTCGTTTCATATTATATCAGGAAACGCGGCTGCGACCCTCCTACAAACACAAAGACCCAGGAAATGCACGCGGAATTTGACAAGCCCAGAGCAGGCAGGAGTTTAAGTCCTCTACAGTCAGAAAACGAGAGCTATCATAGGATGGTTAATCAGGGTGCAGGTCTTGGGTATTTTTGTTTTGCCTTATCATAGGAACATCACCTGAACATCACCTCCCATTATCCTTAGCCAACCAGCCTGAGATGGGAGCTGTAATCCATCCCATCGAGGAGATGCCGGGTTTCTGAAACCGTCCCATTCAAAGTCTCCAGAAGCAAAAAAAAAAAAAAAAAAAAGGAAGTTCGTTCTTTGGAGAGCAGCCACCAAGGAAAGGCACAAGACACTCTTCGGTCCGCTATTACAGTTACCCACAAACTACCCGGCGACGCAACCAGCTAATCAGAGCAACCAAAACTCAACGAGAGAGAATCCCACTTCACAGTTCTTCCTATTAGCCCCGCCCCTCCCCTCAACAAACATGGCGGAAGTGAAAAGCTTCCCAGCCTGCTTTTCAACCAAATGGGGGGAAAGGGCGATGTCAGTTGGGGCATACTTCCGCCAGGGCGAAATATGGAAAGCGCCAGTCTAACCTCGTCGAAACGTTCCTCCGTCAAAAGAAGGAATTCTTCGCCGAGAGCAGCTTAAAACGGACAGTCGAGGACACAGCCTCCACCAATGAGATCGGTAGATGGCAAAAGCCACGCCCCAAACTGAGAGGCTGGGTGGTGAAACGAGAGTTCCCTCGACCCTTAAGAGACCTTGAGGGCGGCTATTCGGATTTGATGGCTGGAAAGGTTAGAGGACTAAACGGCTCTTTAAGGCCTCTTTTTTTCAATGATTTACACAGAAAAGCTTTATGCTGACATACTCTGAATTCCACCCAATATACATGTATTCTTAAGACTATGGGACACAAAAAGATCAATTTAACTCAAGGTTGATACTTGCTTTTAATGAGATTTTAAGATATTTATTGAACAATAATTTTAAAAATCCTTACTTTTCAGGACAGGTAGCATGAAGATAGCAAAATGATAGCATCAATAACAAAATGGAAATTGTTTGGGGTTTTCTGCCCTGGAATTGTTCCCCTAAATGATGTACATTTACTACCTTGAATTACTTGTAAAAATAATAAAGGTGGGATACAAATAAATAAAATAAATGCACCCAGGAATTGTCATAATCATTTTTTTATCTAGAAGTACAAATAACCCAATGCTTTTGTAATGGTATCACCTATTATTCAGGAAGTTATTTTAAGCATGTCTGCCAGTGCCAACCTTAATATGTTAGACAAAAAATGTGGCCTATTTACTGTGGAGAAATATGTTAAAAGAATTCAAATGCCACCATGGCTGAACATATGATGTAAAGTGGATAAGAGCGCAGGTCCCATTTTAACATTCCTAAGTGAGGTTCGAACCCTGATATAACACTATGTTTTACCCTCTATACTAGGTTCTCCAAACACTGTACTTTTTCCCCCATCACTGTAAATGAGTTTATTATAGTATGATATCTATATATTTAAACAATTTAGAGGCCATTGAACAATTCTGAAGTGGCAGATAGTTTAAAAACCTGTATAGAATACCATAAAAGAAAAAAAAATCATAAGCAGCCCAAAGACATACTACTCCACTTTGTATAAAACAATTTGCAAGTCTTGTTTTCTTCCTTTTACTTTCTCCCAGAGCAACAGCTGAGCCAAGAGTACAAGAATTACATAATGTACTAAGCTATAGTTTTTGGCTTAGGGCACAGTATGTGAATCCTGAAACTACATTATTTAAAAAGGTAGTTCAAGAAGTATGGATGATAGCCATCTTTTATTACACTGCACTACTCCTTTCTTACTAAGCGTCCAGTTTCTAAAGATGACTGATACTGCCCATCCAACAGATGATGATGGTGGTAGTGGTGGTTACCCATTCAGTCAAGTCCAACTCTTGGCAATTCTCTGGGCCAGGTCTCTCTACATTTTCCAATCCTGTACTATTTCACTGAGTTTTTCTATGTTCTGGCTGATGTCAGCTTTGAGAGTGTCCAACCACCATGGTTCTTTCATAATCTGGGTTCCTTTTGCCGCTAACTCTTCCAAATGTAATCGCTTTCTCCAGTGAATTCCCCCACGACATGGCTAACTGCACATCCAACTATATATGCAAGACAATACTGAATTAGGAACATGAAAATAAAGGTTTAGATGAGCCCATCAAAGTTATATTTATGTACTACAGAATCCTGATTGGTCTTTTGGACAATATTTTCCCATGAACTTATATAGATTAGAACTACTTTTTTGCTTTATTTCATAATCAGTAACTCCATATCAAGGCAATTCAAGGCCCTCGGACACAGGATGTTGCTGCGCTTGTTCTGAGATGCGGGGCTTCCTATGTGATTTGATTTTCAGTTACTTTCATGGGGCTTCTTGCATTTTATTTCTAATGCTGTACATCATCCAGAGTCACATTTATGAATTAGATGGTCATATAAATCCAATAATCAAATAAGATCATATCTGGGTATTCCCCTTATTTTCCTTGCTGTAAGAAATTACACAGATCAGTCTAAAGTATTTAATAAACTGCCCAAGAAGAAAACAAAATCTGGGGGTTGAGGCAGATTGTCACAAATAATAGAAATTAAACTCTGTTACTGAAGCCCAAGTAAATGTAGATGTGGGCTACAAAAGATTATAGAACAGTGTAACTTCTTTGAGGTGGGCTTTATCATCCAGATGCCTGCTTTTTAAATTCATTGTATCGCCTCATCCGTTCCTCCAGCTCTGGACGAAAGTGACGAATTAGGCCCTGCAAGAAATCAAGCACAGGAGTTACCCATTAAATACATCAGTAACATTCCCTGTACTCCAACCTGAGGCCTCCCTATGAAATCATTTCATTTCTAGCCCTCTCTTAAGCAAATTGTGCGATTCTTCAGCACATTCTGAAGTAAAGAGGAAATTACCTGCACAGGCCAAGCAGCCCCATCTCCCAGGGCGCAGATAGTGTGCCCCTCAATTTGTTTGCTAATCTCCCAGAGTGCATCAATTTCTGCCACTTGTGCATTGCCTTTCACAAATCGCCACATGACCTTGTTCATCCAGTCAACACCTGTAGGTAGGGAATCAACATAAAAAGTGGAATACAAAGTCTCATGAAAATCAGTGAGGCAGCACAGTCCTGAACACAGAAGCATAAATTGATTTTGCTGACCAGGTTACAGGTCTTTTCCCAACCTCAGCTTGGCAATTTCCCCCCTCAGGGATTTTCAGATATCTGCTTCAACTGTATTTTAAATAATACTGACGTAAGCAAAATAATGTGAAATTGTGAACTTTTTATTTCAATCCCAACCCTAATTCAGAGAATTATGGGATAATTTTGCTAACACTTCAAAAGGTTTGAATAACAACACTAACCTTCTCGGCAAGGTGTGCACTGCCCACAACTTTCATGCTTGTAAAATTCAATGAGGCGAGCAATGGCTCGAACTATATCTGTCTGGGGAGAAAAAGAAGAAAATGAAGATATGTCACACACTAAACACAGAGAAATAAGTCTAGGGAACACTTCTTACCGACTTGTCCATGACAATGAGAGCTGCTGTCCCAAGTCCAGTCTGTGCCTCCACCAAGGCATCAAAGTCCATCAGAACTGTCTCACACACTGACTTGGGGATGAGCGGAGTTGAAGAGCCTCCAGGAATCACAGCAAGCAAGTTATCCCAGCCACCTCTAATCCCCCCTGATCAGAAGGCAGAAACACAACCATGAGGCCTGGCTCTTTAGATGATTGGATCAGGTCAACATACAAGGGAAACAAAATGAACTAAAAAGCTGATGCCACTAATATAGGTATCTAAATTAAAGTGACAGCTCATTCTTTAGGGTGAATAAATCATTTTCACCTGCATGCCGTTCAATTAAATCACGCAATGGTATTGACATCTCTTCTTCCACAGTACAAGGGGTATTGACGTGGCCCGAGATATTGAAGAGCTTAGTGCCAGAGTTACGCTCACGTCCAAAGCCAGAAAACCAGGTACCTCCTCGACGGCAGATGGTAGGTGCTACTGCAACTGTTTCCACATTTGCCACTGTGGTAGGGCACCCAAAAACCCCTAGAGAAAAAAGAAAATGGCTTAACAACATTTCTGAACGATCTAAGATGAAAAGGAGAATGGGCACAAGAATAATCAAAATGGGAGTTTTAGTACTATTAAATGGGATAGTTGATAGGGACTTCAAAGTTATTTTAGCTGAAAAAAATATGTCGATGACATATATAGATAAGACAATGAGAGTCTCATGTTGACTTGAGAAAGCATATTAGAAATTCCAACACCCACCCACACACACACAATCCCAAAACCTCTAGTAGGAGCATTTAAAATGCCTTACCTACATCTGCAGGGAAAGGAGGCTTGAGGCGGGGTTTGCCCTGTTTGCCCTCAAGGGATTCAATAAGGGCTGTCTCTTCCCCACAAATATAGGCACCTGCCCCTCTTGCCACAAAGACATCAAAGTCATAGCCAGAGCCACAAGCATTCTTGCCCACCAGTCCTGCTTCATAGGCTTCCTTGATTGCCACCTAATAAAGTAAGATAGCATTAATTATTACAGCCAAACATCGGTGACCATGATTTCTGACCATAGAAAAAGGCAATCTAGCAGACAAAATTAAGGTAACCATAAAAGGAGACAGCAGCCTTACCTGCAAGTTTGATGCTTCATTGTAGAACTCTCCACGTATATAGATATAGGCTGCTCGAGCCCCCATAGATCTTCCTGCCACCAGGCAGCCCTCTATTAGTTTATGGGGATCATGACGCATAATCTCCCGATCCTTACAAGTTCCTGGTTCCCCTTCATCTGCATTCACTACCAAGTACTTAGGCCTGAAACACAGAAATGATTACATCCATCAACAAGAAGAAAAGCCTCTCCATCAGTGTGTGCTAGTTAGCAATGCTACCTAATCTATTAAAGTTTACAGACAGACTACATAACTAATCTATCCAGTTCAGGATCTTCACTCAGTCAATGATCATAGTGTTCAACTTCAGCTGCAAGGAAATCAAGGCTTAGGAAACCTGAGCAAACAAGTATGCATCCTAAATATTACTGAGGAAACTATATTTGTATTTCTGCAGCCACTGAAAATGATAACATTTCAGCCATATGGCAAACTAGGCTCAGAAAAGGTGAATTTTAAATAAGAGCACACATAAAGATGTTTGAAGCTGCGTTTTCCAAGTACAAATCTCAAACTCCATTCACCTAGCCAAAGAACTATGCCCCTTATAGCAACTCTTCTGGATAAGTCCAGAAATCTGGCTGCTTCAAAGAGCCAATCTTTCTAGAGAACACAACTTTTAAAAAAACAGAGAGAAAAAAAGACGGATTTAAAACTTTTGAAACAGATATAAATCATTCCTCAAAGCTGAGATGCACAATTTTAAATGTAAAAGACTGAAATGGAAGCCACAGTTGCAAATTCTAATTAATAATAAATGGCCATCCAACCCAAAAGTAGAAGGAAAAAATATGGCTTAGACAGGTTCTGCACAAGACAGGCAGAGTCTAACATTTGAAATGACAATGTTCATAATTAGTACCATACCTGCCATCTGGAGGCTTATTCATAAAGCTCCATTTGAGGCCAGTGGGAAAGCCAGCTCCTCCACGGCCTCTCAGGCCTGAAGTTTTTATTTCATTCAAGATCCAATCAACACCCTTCAGCAGGATTTCCTTGGTTTTATACCAGTCACCTCGGCTCAAAGCCCCTTTCAACCTAGAGACAAAAAAGAAAGAGTCATGCATATTAACTCCATTTTGTAAATAAATTTAGAGCTGCTTTCCCCATCTGGAGTTGTTCAGGTATCTTGGAATATGATAGCAGTTTAATGTAGTGGTTAAGACACTGGACTAAAAACTGGAAAACTGCAAGTTCTAGTCTTTCTTTAGGCATGAATCTGATTTAATTATGATTTTGACCCAGTTGGCCTATAATATGATTTTGGCCCAGTTGGTTTCTCTTGACCCAACTCACCTTATATTAAGAGTTCTTAATATAGAATATAGAAAAATAGGAGGCAGTAGCATTTTGATTCTATCTTGAGTTATACCAATAGGTGCAATCTAAATACATGGGAATTTGGAAATGTTTATAATTAGGAAATATATCTTCCTCTTGTAGATGGAGTTGAGAGTCCTCCTTTCTAACCATAATAATGACAAAATGATAAAACATGCACTGTGATGTCATGACATGAGCCTTGTCCTCTGGTATTTGTAGCACAAGTAAATAAAGGGCAAAATGTTTCATTATTTTCTTAGCCTCTGTATGAAAACCGATAGTTACAGAATTAACAAGCATTAGCCTTCACTTTGCTATTCTAAAACAGCGGTAAAATCTAAGAGAAATGCAACAAAAATAGGTCTTCCTTTGACTCTCCATCTCTTTCTTTTTCTTAATTCCCTCCCCATAATCAGAAAGGAGACTAAAAAGAAGGAGAAAGATGTGGGGTTGAGTAAGGCTTCCCACTCTATCCATGGTCATGCTGACACCAAGCAGATCACTGCAGATTTTTCTTAACTATTTTCTATTGTATGCAAAGTAGTAGAAGCCAGGACAGGACAATATCCTGGCATTCTTTACCTTTATAATAATCAGAAAACCTCAAAAGTAGTAGCTGCACAAATACACAATCACAAAATTGTGCAGTGCCAAAATACCAGAGAAATTTAGTTGCCAAGACAGTAATTTTGCAAACAGCCAATGAATACACAGAATTAGTGAAATTTAAAATAATTACAATTGTATTTAAGTAAACTACAAGTGTTAGATAAGTAGAAAAATATTTTTGGCAGCCTACAATTTATTCACTAGTTAAATGTTTAATCCTCCATTACCTTCATAACGTCTCCCCTCCCTCAACTAAAAAAAGGTTTGGAAACTGTATATTTTCCTGTCATCAAGCAAAATAAGTTCTATATTTTTGTTTCTCACCTCCAATCATGACGTCCATAAAGATTAGTAAAAATGCGATCCTCATCTTTGAGAGGACCAAACTGAGTTTTCTTTGGGGGTGCCTGTCAAACAAAAAGAAATAGCTTTAACTTTGAAGAAAACTATCCTACAGAAATAGAACAAAAGGAAAAAAAAGGTTGAGGGGGGGGACAAATAAATCTCTTTCCAAAAGGTAAGCACAGAAACCTTCATAACAGGCAAGAAAAAGGCACTCTTCCTCCAAAAATATATATTTTAAAACATGCTTTCATGCTAAAAATAGAAATAAAAAGCACGTTGGAGGAACTGAGGAGGTCCAAAAAGCAGGACTTTGGAGATCTCCATCATCCATACTCCCTTCCCTTATTCCTCTAATTTAATCCTTTTTCGAATCTGCAGCACAATATTGAACATAACGGTAATTCTGTTAGCACAACGGAAAATTATGAAATGCATATATTTTTAAACGTGTAAGACATGTTTTAAGAAGTTAAAACTATTTTAATAATATCTGCATTGTACTGCACATACGGATTGCACAGAATATACACAATACAAAAAAGAAGAAATAACATAAGACAAAAATCTCTTGGCACACTAGAAACAAGCCCACGGCAAGCTAACTTATAACCATTACTGCAGTTGTAATAGGTCCCCATCCCTTCTCCCCTTGTTGAAAAAGAAAGAAAAGAAGGGCAGGTAGAAGTCACCGATTCCGGAGCAGCAGCGGCGGAAAAAAAGCGAGCCTGGGTGCAAATCGGACGGAGGCGTAAGGACTGAGCCCCCAACATAACGGAGAGCGAAGGGATGGGGGGATATCTCCCCTGCTGCAGCTCCTAACCTCGTCACCTTCACCTGTCGGGCGCAATAATACTACGTCATGATGTTTCTCTTTGCTCTTCCCGGAAGACCAGGGACCGGGCAATTTCCTTTGGCGTGTGGGGTCATGGGAATTATAGTTTCACAAGAAAGTGCACGCGATCTCTCGCCCGTGTTCCTCGCTGAATAAATGACAAGACTACAGCGAAGGTTCGGCTTTTTTGGAGCAAGAGGTTATGGGTGTGGCATAAAGCAGTATATGTGCGGCGCATAGTGGTTGATAAATATATTTGTAAAGGGTAAAGATTCCTCTCGGATTTGTTTGCAACATGTATGACAATATTTAGGATCCTTTTTAAAAAAAAAATATCGGATATGCAAGGGACTATTCAGTACAAGGAGTGAGTTTTCACATTAATGCCTTATGTGCTTAAGGCAGAAGTTTGTAATTAAAAGATTGCAATAAATTAATATGTAGGTAGCAAAATCAACCATCTTTTACTAAGTACTAGACATCTTTTCCATCTAGTCATGGTTGTTGCAGTCAACTGCACAACCATCTGTAACCCTTTGGTTTTTCGAATGCAACTCAGAGTGAAACTCGAACCATACATTTAACTCGCTTCTCCTGTCAGGTTAGGTCAAAGTTTTTACACATTTTAGGATTCCATCTGTGAAGACTGATGTACACTTTTTGATAGCCTGTTTGTGAAATTGTTACAGAGTTATGTAAAATTATAATTGTGGTCATAAAACCCTACAGAATATTTATTATCTATTGGATTTTTTATATGTGAAATTAGCTGGGCAGTAGTCAACCAGGTACTTTAAGTTCATAAAATAGGCATGACTTAGATAATAAGATACAGCAATTTGCTATTTTATCCAATTTAAAAAATAAAACTGTTTTTTCTGTCATTTTAATAATGATGGACTGTTTAGTGCTTCAAATATGTATTATGTGTGTATTTTATGTAACTAGTCATTGGGCTATATACAGTGGCTTTAAATCCCAGATTTATATGTAGCATATAAATCTGTATGTTGTTAGAGGTCTCCAGTTTTAATCAATATTGTTTATAATTTTGTGGACTTGCCATTCTAGATATTCCAATCTTCTAAAATGATATAATAGTGCTTTTTTCACAAAAATGTCCTCTACCGGCTTGCTTTGTTTACTTATTTTAGTTAGTTGGTAAGGATTTATCCTGCTCTTCAGCCAAACATATTCTCAGAATGTAAGTATAATCAATTTTTAAAATGCTCATAAGTTTGCAGTCTGCAGAATCATGGCATGGCATGAAGAAGAAAACAATTTCATTTTAAAGTTATATAATATATAGTTCCAGAAGCTGTTTTCTGTAATTGTTTCTTTTCAAATATGAAATATTCTGATTATGCTTCTGTCTGTATTTGGTATACAAAGGATCACAGATTCCGGATCCCTCCATTTCCATTAGTTCCACTGAGGCTTGTGTTTGCCAGTTTACCTGTTTTCAGAAAATTGCTAATCTGTTCTGCCAGGAAGTTGATTACATCACTGATCTCTCTGATCCTGTTGATTCTTGGTCTGAGAAGGATGATCCCATTATATTGGAGTGTCCTAGCAGTTGCATGGGAGTTCTCCAAAATTCTAAACAAGGATCGTCAATCATACATAGATCTTGGAACATAACTTTCCAATCTTCATTTAAAGAAAGGCCAGCACAGCCATTAGGCCAAAGTTGTCAAACTTGCAGCCTGTGGGCCCAGATGTGTCACACACTGGCCACGCCCATGCCCAGGTAGCAAAGGGGGGGGGAAGTTGTGATATGTTACGTGATGATGCCATGACGTGAGTTTGAAATCCCAGCATTACGTAGCAAGGTATCTACCTCAGGTAAAAGATGCAAGGAGGCATTACAGCAGTATCTCCAACTCCACTTGATCCTCCTAACCCTAGCTTCTCTGTTCTATGAGCATTCCCATCTTTCAGAACTAATACTGCTACTTGCATGTTGCTAGCCTGGGTAGCAAGAAGCTAGAGGCTTGTATTACCAATATCTCAGGCAGTGTGGGTGAACAAAACACCAACCAAATACCTAACCAAGTAAGCAAAGGACAATTTTGAACAATGAATGTGAGGCATGACCATACAACGCACATTGTACCAATCACCTCTAGCCCAGAGCGACCCCAAGCCAACAAGCAGAAACAAGTTTTAATGTCTTTCTAGAAGGCCAGAAGAAGGGGGGAGGAGTATCTCATCCACTGGCAAGATGTTGCAAAGAGCAGGGGCCACAGCAGAAAAGTCTCTTCTTTTAGACCGCACCGGCTGAAATTCTTTGGCTGATGGAGCGTGCAGTTGGTCCACTTCTGCTAAAACAGGAGTGGACAATTATGGCAACTTTATAACTGTGAACTTCAACTCCCATGGCTGGCTCAGGAATTCTGACAATTGAAGTCCACAGGTTGAAAAGTTGCATAGTTGCCCACCCCATGCTAGAATGAATAGTCAATCCCATTGGGTGAGAAGGTTCTTCACATATCCTGGTTTATTAAATGAACCCTCTGGCTACAAGTCTGCTATGAGAAATACTTATTTTCTCTTCCAAATATACATTTTCAGAATATTTTAACCTATGGGGTATGTATGATAAACATATATAATGAAAATACAGGTAATATATTAAGATATAAAGATGGCAAGACTCTAAAAATCTCAAACAGAAGAGCAGTATGACCTATTTTAAATGTATAATAAATAGAAATAATTTGATCCAGCACAGAAAAGAGAAGTGACTGGGCATTAAGGCACTGCACCAGTTGAAATTATGAAAGATAAGAATGTTTGATGAGGTGGGGAGGGGTGGCGGCAGAAAACTGTTTAAACACTTATTTAATAGACAACTGTCTGAAAATAAATTACCTTAGAAATGGTTCCTGAAATAATTAAACTGATTTAATAGGATATTTTCTCAATTTTGTTGTAGAATTCAATAGCAGACCCAGATAAGAACAAAAATTCAGCAGTTTCAGTTTTTAATGCTGAAATGCAGTGCACACTGTAATCTTGGAACTGTAGCCATGCAGATTACTGCTAAGATAAATATATACTGCTAGTAAGAGAGACCAGAATATATTTAAATAGGGTGACTGATTTATGAGGAACTGTTGACTTAGAAAAATGCACCTGTTGGGTTTTGATTCCAATGGGAAAAAAGCATGAGTGAATGGTACATTCTTATTCCTGTGTCATAGCCACACCATGAATCAGTCTTTGCAGAACTGCATTTTATTCTTTTAAAAAAGTGTATCTACCATTACCATTAATAAGTGATTTTAGCATTATTGCTACTCTAGTACAATCAGAAACCAGGTGCAAAAGCATCTTTCTTGTAAAAGGCTTCCATGTCCATAGTTTTCATGATTTTCCTTCCCCAGCAGAGTGATACAGGCCTTTTAAAAAATTACGGTAGTTTTATTAGATCTCAAAGGTACAAAACTACAAACTTGCATCCTAGAAAAGTAAGTGGCTTCACTGCTTGCCATTTCCATTGATGAAACGTTTCTTATGGGCATCTGATTCCAGGAAATTTTTGAGTTGTGGCCGATCATTAAGGCGTTGCACGTAGCCAGCCAGCAAAGGCAAAGAAGCCAGGCAATTGGATGCTAGGACCAAATGGACATGTAGAATGTCAAGCAGATTATAGTCTGCAAAGCCAATCTGGAGAAGAGTGGAACACAGCAAAAGAAGAGCAATGGAAATAAAAACATCATTAACTTTGCAAAACATGTTTAGTTTTGCATCTTTGTATATAGCAGCAAACACAGATGTTCCACCCCACCCGCTAAATACATATCAAATCTTTCAAGGACTACCTGTACCATACGTGCTAAATATCTATAATGGCAGAGCTGGCATTTTCTTCCACTTCCAAATGACAGTATTTCTCGAAACTCAAGAGCAGCTTTTTAAAAGAAAAAGAAAGAAAAATTGAGATTTCTCATATAACTGGATTTCGGTACTGTGTTCTGTGCTGTCCTGCAACCTACAGAATTATGGAATACTGAGATGAAGTCACATAAAAGTGTTTGGATCTCTACTTACCCATCAGCACAACAACTCTGCAAAAACTGAACAGAATGGAACTAAATCTGTTGTGTGCAGAAGCTAGCCAAATTAAGTTTAAAAATGAACTGAATTTGGCTGGGGTCAAGAAAGAAAAATATTTAAGGAAAAAAAAATCCCCATCTGTGTGTGGGGGCAATCTGGCATTCACTCACAATGCATTGATGATTCCAAGTGGAGCATATTTATGCATTTACTCTATTTATATTTTACCCATACCTGAAGGTTGCTTTTTAAGGCAACTCAAAAAAAGGGCTGCTGGGTGGCATTCAATGGACAAATGAAGGCATCAAAATACAGTATGATCTTTTTGCTGCCCTTATGCCCATACTGTAAGCTTGAATATGAGATCTTATATACCCACTCTCAAACTTGAGATGGGTTTTCCTTTGCTGCTTCATCTCCAGGAGCGCCTTGGTCTACCAAGGATGTGTGAGAGGGCTGGCCATTCCAGTGCACTCTGATCAAGCGCTACAGCCACCTTATTTAACTGGGAAACCAGGGTTTCAACCAAATGATCCACCCTGCCCATGGGAAACTCCCCAGTTGCCCTTTAAAAATCATTTGGACTCGTTAAGCTGGATGTCTTCCCCACAGGAAAGAAAATGTGAGGGGGAGGGATATACAGTGAAACGCCATAGCAACCAGAGAATGATATGTCCATGATAAGGGATGGAATCAATGCCCCTCACTTCAAACCATTTCATATCTACCCCAACATATCACCTTTATGCATGTCGGCTTCTCAGTAAGTTGGCAACATCCATGGTAGCCATGAACTCTTGGTCTGCATAAACCACTCAATAAGGGAAGCCATGTTAAAAATTCCTCAGCACCACAAATCTAGGAAACACCCCCCACACACACACTCTCCCAGGAGCTCTGGCAGGGATGTTGTATAGGCAGGAGGGAATGATTCAGCACCCGCAAATCAACCTCCTCAATGTTGCTCATTCGCACATACACAACATGAGGGAAAGTAGAAATACATACATTGATGCAGCATGTTGCTTTATGGCACAGAAGAAAATGCCAAACTTGATAGGACCTTCTATGGTAAAGGCTTTGAAAAGTAAGCACATTGGGGGGGGGGGGCTTTTTGACCTTATTTTTATAACAATTCTGTGGGACTGCAGGAAAGCACAGAACACAGTAGAAAACCTTGTCTGAAAAATCTTGATTTTTCTTTTTAAAAGAAGTCGCTTTCTTGAGTTTTAGGGAACACTATCAACTGGAAGTAGAACTAGGATTCTAAATGTATTACTCCATTTATACAATAAGGACAAGTCAGTATCCCTCTTTATTTAAAATCAAGATTAATATAGACAAGACAAAGCAGAAGCCTGCTGTTAGCACATTAGCAGTACTTGATTGCTTTAGCTTTGATTTAATAGCTGGCATGAACCAGACTGTTGTGGCTGTAATACAGTAAATCGCAGTGATTTTATTAACAATGAGCACTCATTAACAACAATGTATGAATTTTACCCCAATTTAATTGCCTCCATCTCCGGAAGGCCATTAATGGCCAGCCCAAATTTCTGTCTTAGACAGGAAGCTGTGATGGTTTGATTACCTGTTTGCCAACAATGAAGCCTTTCCCTCCATCATTCTGAGCCAAGAGCTTCTCAAAAGGGGCCAGCTCAGCTGGCAGGGCCTCAATGTAAGCAGCTTTGCCAGATTCCTGTGAAAGAAAAACAGTCAGCTCTTTCCTCCACCAGGTCTGCCTTTCCCTCCCAGGAGAAGAATTAGGGTGAAAGGAATACACCAAGACATTTCAACCAATATTGCAGAATGAAGGATTCAATTATCCTGAGCAGTTTGCTTGAGCCCTTGTTATTGGGGGAGGGGAATAATTCAAGCCCCTTGGTTTTGTTTTGTTTTTTAAAAAGTTTTGATCGTTGGGGATTGCATGATCTCTTTACATCTACGAGCCCATGGTAAATGGAGAAACAGATCTCATCAGTCTTTGTGTTCAACCAACAATGATAATTTTCTCTCTCTGTCCAAGACCACTGTAGGTAGGTGGCTTTTCTAATCTTCATTAATTTCTTAATAAATCTAGCTTTTACTTCCAATATAATAGCAGCTAGCATTCAATAGTCACTGGGCTGAGTCCATACTCTTCATAAAATACACATTTTACCTTTTAATGGACAACACCACCAGGATGGGATGCAAATATTTTTACTGCCAGTTCTGGCCATATAAGTGGGTGGGTGTGGCTGCTTTTTTTTTGCAGCACACCCCCTCTGCACTCCTGTTTTTTTTGCCTCCTGTGCCTCAGGGAAGCCTCCTGACACAACTGATCGTTGGAACAGCTGATTGTCAGGAGGAAAGAAAGAAATACCGATTCAGCCGAACTGGTAGCTGTTTTTTTTTTACTACTGGTTCAGCCGAACGGTAACATTTTTTACTACTGGTTCGCCTGAACAGGCCCGAACTAGTAGAATACCACCACTGCACTCTGCCACTTAGCATTCAAAGATTCTCTGATTGGGGTTTCTGATTAATCCAAATCTATCTTACTAATCATTGGTGTTCATGTGCCATTTGCCCTTGTCCTGCCTTTTCTAGTTGATGTGCTGCCTATTGTTATACTTGATAACCAACCTGTTGCCGAGGCTCAAGAGTGCACTGCCCCCAGGTTCTTCCAAAACCTCTGAGAGGGGAAAACCTGGCTGCAGCTCCAGCCCAGTTTCCGTTCTCAGCATCAGCATTATCATACCTATATTACCAACAATAACAATCCAGCCTATGCAGCAATCACTCTTACTTCTGGAGCAGGAAATAATTTGTTGCTGTTTTGTTTTTGGTAGACCCAATGGATAGTTTCCAAATATTGTGGCCTCCTCCACATCCTCTCCCAGCAGGACAGTCACTCCAGCACAAGTGATCCAACCTCTCTGAATCATGCAGGCACCCATTCTGTTTTATTTATTTATATCCCGCCTTTATTTTTACAAATAACTCAAGGTGGCTGGCCTATCCAGAACATCTTCCTCCTCCTATTTCCCTCACTATAACAATCCTGTGAGATGATAGGCTGACAGCGAGTGACTGGCTCAAAGTCATCCAGTTGGTTCTCATGGCCAAGGCAGGGCTAGAAATCACAATCTCCTCTAGCCTGGTACTTTAATATTTAATACCACTAGGTGATATTGTTACTTCTAGTTCCATCATCCTTCCTCTCCCTTTTTAATTATTTGGCAGACATTCCCCTCAGACAGTGGGGATCCCCTAAAAGAATTCACTGCAATCAGGCAGAGAACCTAGATGCTACTGCTGCTTTTTAGTAGAAAATTTCCCAGGCATGTCTTCTGGCTAGTGGGAACCAAATGAGACTGTGGAGCCAATGTCACTGACACTTTTACTGGAACCCTTTTGGTTAAAGCTTTATCATCTGCAGTGGGGTAAAAAGTTCAGCTGAACTAAATTAATCAGGTTTACTGTTACATTTTTAAGATTGAAACCTAAATTAACTTTTCCCAGTAAAAACTACCTCTTCTGTTAGAAAAACCCATGATTTGATCAGCCTGTTGGTTCTCAGAGAAACCAAGACATCATTAAAAAGGGGAGTGAGCTCTCCATCAAGCAACTAAAAATAAAACCAAGTTCTCCTATAATCCATCTTACATAGTTCTGGTAGATTAAGCGGGCATATTTGATTCGCAGATCCTCCACCCCATCATTCACCATATCCAGCAGTGCTGCTTCCTTTGCATCTTCACCATAGAGTCCTAAGAGGAGGGAAAGGAAGTGGCCAGGTCTAATAACTAAATATTAGTTAACTGATAACTAAAACTGCATTTTTCTACCATCCACAATAGAAACGTATATATATATATGTATAACAAATGCTCTAGCCCCAAAAGGCTACATGCCCACAGATTTGCCCACATATTCTACCGTGATTCCTGGCCAAGTGGCGTAGAATAGCATTTGACTGATGCAATATAAAATTCCCATCCTGGAATCTCGGCAGTTGGCCAAAGGCCTGGAAGAGAAGAAATGAGGGAAAAATGGTTAGTGATGGACTTTTCTAATGTATTTCCAAGAAAGTAAAGATATTGCTGAATAATGCATCCTCCAAGACCCAGTTAGTATTGAAAATAGCAAAGTTAATGAAATTTGTAAACTAACTGGAGAGCCACAAGCTGTACATCCTAAGATAGAAATCTGGTTAATGAAATTATAACATTGAGAGCTGGAATGCATGAAAGAGCTCATTTTGCAGAAGGATTTACCTTCTAAACCTATAAAACAAAATGTATCTCAAAGGCAGCTTTACTCACACATAATTTCTTCAGATCTCCCTTCTTCCAAATCTCCCCGTTCACCAGATCCTCAGTCCACTCCTGTCCCTGATCAGCCAGCAGCATGCGTATGGCTTCTCCACGGCCTGAGACAAAAAATTCCAAATGTGGATAAACTTAGTGGCAATAATTATCGAGCACACTGAACCATAATTTTTAAGTATGGTTATTTGGATTCACAGAATGCTGAGGTACCCACTCAACCCTCACGTTTTGGTTTTGCATGTTCTGTGATGAGAAGCAGCATTTTCAAGAAAACCTAATTGCCACTGCAATGGAGCAGAAGGAAAGGTGACATTTGCCAAAGAAATGATAGGGAAGAAGTCTGAAATTAACAAAACTGATTCAGATGATAATCAGAGAAACTTGTCAGAAAATGAGGCAGTTGCATTGTTGAGTCAAATATTGGAATGGAAGGAAGTTATATGTGAAGGATATTACAGAAGCTTTCTATGGCCTCTTGAATTCAACCTCAGTAGATTCAGGGGAAGGGCATACAGCAATGTTTTTACACTGCCAACAAGCTACAAGTGAACAGCCCAATCAAGGAACCACCAAGGCCACTCCAACCAACACTAACAGGGCAAGCCACTAGTATACAGAATGAAAGTAAACCCCACTCCCTACTAGCACTGATGATGTTACATAGTTCGGTAATGAAATGTCTGCAAGACAACAATCAAAGAGTACCAAGGACCCCATAGTTCAGTTCTGAAGAGCAAATAATTTATTCTATTGATAATGATAAAATGTTGTTTTTATACTTTTCTCGTGGAGTATTTCATGTAGTGCATTATCCATTGGCCAGGCTGCTTCTTCATCCTTGGAACTCCAGATATTTCTTTAAAATAATAGTGTTCCAATAGAAAAATGAGAGCAGCAGATTGAAATGTAAAGTATGACAGAGTGAAGTGTTCCCAAAGAAAATGTTGCTGTTGGGATTTGAATAAGTACATTTTTATGTACTGTCATAAAATGAGGCATTCATTCTAAGTCCAAGACTCCCTCCTGCTGGAGAAATGGTCAGAGTCAAGACATGACTACTCTCCAAGAGAAGAAGCAGCTGTAGATAGCTTACAGCTCAGTTTACAGTTTTACAGTTGCTCAATGGAGCTTAATACCAGCTAAGCAAGCAAACAACAACAGTTAAGGGATTGGTCACTACAAGGCTTTTACCTCTCATGGCAGCCAACTCTCTCAGACTAAAACACACCATCTTCCAAATCATAGCTAAGGTGACCTCAGGAAAAGTGTCACACTTGGTTAACTTAGGTGGGAGTCCTCTAAGGAAAACCAGGATTGGTATGGCAAAAACTATCCCAGAAGTGGCAGTGGCAAAACACTTATCTATTGCTTTCAAGAATATGTCCATTAAGTCAAAAGAGCCAAGTTACTCATGGTGGTAGATAGACCCTACCTAATTGTGCAGTAAATAAAACCTGAGAAAATGGCTTAAATGAAACAACATGTTTTGGTGGTAATGTACACTCAAAAAAATCTAGAGACAGAAAAATCTTCAGATAATGGTGAACTATCTCTGATTCTTAGCTCAATACCTAGCTCAATAACTACTGAATAACAGTAGCCATTTCCCTCAAGCTTATTCTATCTTCTCCCTAATCACTTTGGTAACATTGAACATAAATTATATCCCATGGGCTCTACAGTGATTAGAATGCTTACCTGTTTTTATGTCATTAATTTATTGTGTTTTTAAGCTAATTTTTGTTGATATATTTTGTATTGGCTTGCTCATGTCCATTACCCAGAGTTGGTTAGATTGAGCAGGTGTACAAAAGCTGTTAATAAAAGCAAGCAACAATGGGATATTTTATTTTAACAAATCAATGGATTACATTTTAATAAATATCAAACTAGTACTCTGAGAGATTATTTTCATGTGTATTAGAGTACTTCAGAGACCGTGTAGTAAAAGTTGGGTTTAACCTCCCTAAGTTGGAAACATACCAGTAATATTTTAAACATTAACTTACATGTTTTGGAGTTGTCTGAATGTGGGTAGAAAAGCGTTTAAATATGTCAACTGCTAAACAATTACAACTGATTTAGAGACCTGCATGGAAGATATGTACTCAATTTCTGAATAGGAATTGGATTTTTATCAGCATTGGACAAAATTTAAACAATATTTCTCCGGGTGGTTAAGATGTAATTTGCAATTTGAGCTTTTTGTTTATATACATTTAAATCAAAAATATTTTTCTTTGAGGGATCCTTGGTGCTCTCTGAGATTGGTTGTTTTCGTGCAGATGTTTAATTACCCAAACTAGCTAACATCATCCATGCCATCAGCAGCAGGTAATGAAATATCTGCAAGAAAACAACCAAGCTCAGAGAGCACCAAGGACCTTTCAATTTTAACTCTGAACAACATATTTTCTTTCTATTAATTTTTAAGTTATTTTTTTCTATCTGATTGTAGATTCCCCCCCCCCCCCAATTTTATAATAAAGGCATTTTAAAATAAATACTGGAAGCTCCAACGAATGAAGAACCCATTCTTCCTATATGAATATGGAATGTAAAAAAAACTGATTGTAGCAAATCCTAGTTAGCTCAGCAGGAACGAGGGGGGCATACTTCTCAATAAAGAAATGCTCTGCAAAATAAAAAATATTTATGCATTTTTTTCCTATCTATATTCAGTTTGATGAATATAAACTTTTTTCTTTGGAAAAATGGTAAAAAATTCATGGGTGGGTGCTAATTTTTCTTTCATTTTCCAGAAATCTAAGACCAATCTAGATCAAACAGCAAAAGAAGAATTCTTGACAGACCTTGAATAAAAATGGATGAGGAAATAGAGGTTTTTCAGTGTTCCTTCGATTATTTGAACAGTTTTAGTGCTGTTCAGAATGTATGCTTTACACTGTTTCATTCTTCTGCCAGAACTTAATGTAACTAAAAACTCCTTTTCCTAAACTAAAAATGTTCTTTGTTCCGAAATATATTACTGTTAATATTCAGGGTAGTCTATGAAAAAAAGTGTTTCATATAGTGCTATGAATATTAGCAGGATTAAATAACTAAATGTTACTGTTATATTTGAATAATGAGTAAATACATGTGCATTTGTCCAACTACAAAAGGGACTCTGATATAATTCCTCCTCACACACTTTCTTTTGCAGCAAATAATGTTGACATTTTTTTGTCCTGTGTATTTATGGGGACTTCTCATGCTGCCATTAAAGCACAGTCTAGCGGCGAAGGCATCAGACTAGAAAGCCAGAGACTGTGAGTTCTAGTCTCACATTAGGTTAGAAAGCTGGTTGGATGACTTTGGGCCAGTTACTCGCTCTCTCAAGCCCAACCACCCCTCATAGGATTGTTATTGTGTGAGGAAAAATAGGAGGAGAAAGGAGTATTAGTTCTGACTTGAGTTACTTATATAAATAGGTAATAAAGGCAGGATGAATAAACTTCTTCCAGGGAACTCTGTCAGGTTAAGAACCATGGGCAGCTCAGAAAGTGGCAAAATAAGGCTTCAAGCTCATCAACTGGGAGGCAACAAAGCCAACCAGAATTCTCCACTTCCTGGCAACAACACTATAAACCCCCAACAGATGATCAAAGTGATCGGAAAGTAAAAACGGCACTCTGTTTTGCAGGAAGAAACCAGCAAAGGCGACTTTTTGAAAACTGGAAGACAAGTTTAGCTGCAGGAATAGAGCAATTGCTGCAAATCAAAAACACCTTTGCGAGCTTAGAAAGAAAGCTCTCCGGATTGAAGAATATGTGCAAGCTTCGTCCTACTGGCTCTTCTTCCTGTTATTTTAAAAAGCCCTCCCCACCCGAGACGCGTTTCTCAGTACTCACCTCGCACAGGGAAATAGGTGAGGGTGTACTCGCCAGGCACTAGGAGGGAAGGAAAAAAAAATACGGGAAGGAAGCAGGACAGTTATCGCAGCATCCGCTGGAGATAATAAAACGGCGACGGGAGGCGTTTAATTCTGCCAGGAGATGGGAGCCCCCATTGCAGTTCGCGTGCCCACCATCACCCCAGGAAGGGAAGGAGAACCAGGCCAGCGGAACAGAACCGTGGGGATACTCACTGTCGGAAAAGCTGCAAGTCAAGGCACACAACCAAAGCAGAGAGCGATTGATCGAACAGATTCTCTAGCATCTGCGCAAAGCTCGGCCAAAATTGACGAGTCACGCTCCACTAGCTGGCCTCTGAACCAGCTTTCTTAAAGGGGCAGGAAAGGAGAAAGGGCTTAGACTTGTCTTGTTCCTTGTCTCCGAGACTAAGTTGGCCTCCGTTTAGCGGGAATCAAAGGCAATCTTTTGGGCCGTCTCGAACACTGGAATGTGCCTGGGAAAAGGACGATTCTCTAAATAAACGGGGAGTCGATTGTCTTTTTGCAACACAGAGATGGGGTCGTTTATCGGCTCGACTTTTGCTCTTTTAGGGTAAAAGTTGGTTCCCAAATCTAAAAATATGGTGTCCCTTCCCCTTTTCCAGGAACTGCAATTGATGGAGTAAGGAGCAACAGTTGGAGGAAATAAAGTATAAAGCACAATCACATAACATACTAAGCCCCATTATAACTGATGTGTGAACCAGAATGCTTCTTCCAATTACAAAGTATTAGTTTGTGCAGCAATTGTGTCTGACAGAAGAAGCAATGGGAAACTGCTGCAACATAAGACAAAAGAGACAAGAGGATAAAACTCTTAAATGAAAATCACTCATAGCTGAGATTAAGAATGCAAAGGATGAGCCTTAAACTGACTGTTCCCTCAGGCCTTATGCCCTGATGTTGCATAACACCATCTGATTGTATGATATGGGTTACTGGCCTGGAGTTTGGTATGTTGCTTCTGCAGTTTGTTTTTATTTCTCTGTCAGCTGTCCAGAGTCACTTGATGAGTATGTGATCTTTAAAATGAAAGCTTTTTTTATTTTCAAATGAAGGAATAAAATAAATGTTCACAGATGGTGACTTTTAAATACAATTGTCAATTGAGATCTTAATGTTACAGTGTATTGAGACATTTAACTGCTTGGGAATTATATCACATGTCCAGAAAATCTGCATGCATCTGAAACAAACCAGTGATTCAATTTAGATGTTTATTCTATGGCTGAAGCTTATAGACATTTTATTTTGTGCTTGTTGGTCATTGATTTGTGGTTTTTATTTATGTCAGAATATTAATTATGGTCTGCAGGGTGGTGCAGTGGCCTAGAGGTAGAGCTCTTGCCTCACAATCAGGAGACTGTGAGTTCAATCCTAGGTAGAGGCAGGTATTTCACTCCCTGGGCAGGATGAAAATATATCTGCTGAATATAACTCTGCATTGGTGACAGGAAGGGCATCCGACCAGTAATCACCCAGCTCCATCCAAGTGCCCAGACCACAACAACAAGGGATAGCGGACCCTGCAATTATGCGGGACAAACGCTGAAGAAAAAAAAATTAATTATGGTCTGCAGTTACAGTAAATCATGCATGAAGATTCACCTCAACCTAAGGACAAGGAATACATACTTTTGAAATTAGTGGCAACCTTTGTTTTAAGTATGATTCAGTGTTAACCATGCTTAAGGACACTTACCCAGAAAAAATGAACTAGTACCCTTTTACAACTTTAAAGTATTTTTAAAAATGTATTTTACAAGCAGCTAAATGTCTGGGGTAGTCCACTTTGATTCATAGGGAGATAGGGAGATGCATAAAAAGGGAAGGTCAATCTCACCTTATCCTCTTTATTCCAAAATAAATTCCCATAGCTTTGCAGGGGCTGCAAAACCAGAGCAGAGCAAATTCTGCAGCAAAGATAGCTCTGTAACTGCTGCAGCCTATGCTGATTTCTTGGGGGACTAATTGCTACTTTATCATAAGCTGATCAATAGTCTGGGTTCAAACAACATACCAAGTTATGCTCAGCTGCTTTTCCAAGAAAAAAAAATGCTTAATGGCATTTCATCTATTTACAAGTTTATATTTCCAGATTTAGAGCAGTAAACCTAATCTCTGAATGGTTTAGAGATGGTTTAGCTTTGCTGGCTGAGGAATTCTGGGAATTGAAGTCCACAAGTCTTAAAGTTGCCATGGTTGGAGACCCCTAGTTTAGAGGAGAGTTCCCCAACCTTTCCAGCCTTGCAGACTGGTGGAGTGTGTATGTGTGGGGATGATTCCAGCTCCATTTGCGCAAGCAACGTGCATGCCACTCACACAAATGGCACCTGCATGCACATGCTTACCCACTGCTAGCACAAGCGGGGATGCATGTGTGTGCTTGCCCGCCATTTCTGTGGCCTGGTTGTAAATACCTCAAGATCCACTAGTGGGGGACTTCCGGTTTGAAGGCTTCGGCACCAGACGGGGAGTGCCCCAGATCGTTTGATTTTGGGGCTATGGCTACCCCATAGAGGTAGCTGAAAGAAAGGGGGTATCCAGAAGGGTCATAGGAGAGCCGCATCTCTCCTCCCCAGCTGGCTTCAAGCCCCTTCTCCGAA
>JANHFN010005252.1:2543-13438 GCA_032468175.1 Toxicocalamus goodenoughensis
AGCTCGAGTCCTAACCAAGGACCTAGGAACTGTTCAGGTAGCTTCGTCGGAGGATATAAGCTGTTCCACGTAGGGTGGTTTTTTGTAGAATCAGGGTATTCAAGTCTGATAAATTCAGGATTTCCAAATGGCGAGGCAGCCCTTTAGGTATTGCTCCAAGGGCTCCAATTACAATTGGGAGAACACACGATTTCAACTTTAATTTGTAAGTCCCGGTACTTTGCGATTTTTTCTTGCTGCGTGGCTACAATTATTGCTATTGTCGTCGTCATCATCATCATCATCATCCTAGCATCGTAGGAAGCAGGACTATGTCAAGCGAGTTGCTACAGTACATGAGACGTCCGTGGGGGAGAAGGAGCTCGGCAGATAATTTCGCTGGCAGGAGCAACGGCCCCGTGGGGAACAGGTGGACTGTTAGCTCCATTCAGCCCACACGGAGCGTTTATTTACGGGCCAAAGCTCCGCGGAGTCCCAGATGCATTTCTGCTTGGGAGGTGAAGGTTTCAAGTCTGCGCACGGGGAGCCGAGGAACTGCCGAGCCGCGCCAGTTCAGGCAGAGCAGGCCAGGTTGCGCTTCCGGCTCCCCTGGCCGGCTTCCCCACTGATTTAGCCACCTTTGAGCATGATTGACAGGCTGCATTCTCTAACGGCCAAGGAACTTGCTGCCCGCGGAGGAAGAGAGGGGGGGGGAATCTCCCTGCCCGCGAGGCAGAGGTGTGGCTTCAGCAAGGTGTCCCCCACCTCCACTCCACCCTCGGGGAGCATCTGAAGGTGGACGTCGCTGGGACCAGGTAAAGCTTGGAGGACGCCGAAGGAGCCCCGAGAAGAAGGGCCGCCTGTCGACTCTTTCGGGGAGTTTGGCTTGGCTTGAGGATTTCTCACGTTGCCTGGTAAATTCTGGGGAAATGGTTTAATCAGAGTCGGCTGCTGCTGCTGCTTAGAAAGGCACCGGTTCTTGTGTCTCCAGCCGGGGATTCGGGGGTTTGATAGCCTCTGACACATGACAGGTGAATGGCTCGCCCAGCTGATATCAGGCATGGGAGGCATGAACTGTGCCAACTGTGGGGGCAGAAACCGCTGGAACTGAGGTTGGAAGTGTAGCAGTCCAACTTCCAGGGAGGGGGAGGGGGAGGGGGAGGACTTGCCGTTTGGCTGGCCTTGAAAAGATTGTTACACCGAAGGTTTGAGGGGCACCAGGCTGGGGAAACTGCCTTCCCCCAAAAGACATGCAGTGTGCAGTTACATTGGATCCGGTGCCAGCCTTTTATTCTTTCCATAATAAACTTTTCCATTAATAGCAATGGTATACAACTTTCTTCAAAGGAAGTCGCCTTCCGTTAAATGGTGGTAGAGGGTTGTAAGAAGTGGGGGAGAGGAATTAGAGTCCCCTGTCTCCTGGGCCAAGAAAGGCATCTTGGGTGACCACTGTTGTCCCCAACATGTGACAGTTATAGGAGGGCGCAGGGCCAAGGGAGGAGAGGACTGGCAGCCATGGGGGACTCAGGGAGCCCTTGTTTTCCATTGCTCAGTAGAGACAGCTATTCGTCTCCCTCCTCCTCCTCCTCCTCCTCCACTTCCACAGCTCAGCTGGCCCCTCCTCAACAGGTTTGCTGAAGAGGTGGGCCAAGGAGTGGGTAGAGAGGGAGCCTGGGCAGGGCTCCTAGGAGCCCCCTTCTGCTTACACCTGATATGCCTTTGAGTAGGGCATACTGTTCAATTTAACTGAATTTAATACGGTTTGACTAGAGGCCCGGACTTGTGAAAGCAAACTCAGGTTGCTCGGAGGTGCCTAGAAATGACAAGGGCCAAAACTAGCCAAGGAATGGGAAGCCAAGTGGTGCATTTATAGGAAAGGAGAAATCTGAGCCAGGTTGTTACTGCTCTGGGCCTCTGGCCACAAATACCTGACAGGAATCCAGTCAAGAGTAAAGGGATCATTTCCTGAAGTAAAAGAATCACCTAAAGATCAGGGGGCTCTCCATTAGGTCCACTGGCTCCCTTTCCCATTGAAGGTGGCAGATCTTTTGTTCCTGTTCATTTTGTAACTCACTCCTGAAACAAATGCATTTGAAATTTACAACTTCTTTTAGCACTTCTCCAACCATGACTGTAGCGACCTAGCAATAAATAAAGGCAGACTTTATACTGAAACAACTGGATTGACCCAGGAAGGTAACTCACAGCACTGAGGGAATGAATCTTCCAACACTCTACACACCTCAACACACTCACCTGAATCATCCATTGATCCAAATAAATGGTTTGTTTGGGCTTGGCATGCCAATAAATCACAACTGCTGGATTCAACCAACACACTAAGCCAAAATGAAACCAACCCCATATCTGAAGCCAGCTATTGATTTAGCTCTCATTTCTTCCGCTATCAAAATTCAAATTATTCCCAAACAGTTGATGTCTGCCAGCAACTCAAAGAGAGAATCAAAGACTCTGGATTGTTCCTTTCCCTCACCTAACAATATTTTTCCCAGGTGCTCCTGCCATCCCAGTAAACACTGAAGGTGCCACAAGGATCTGCTTGTCTCAACCCTGCTTTCCTCACATCGCCCCATATTCTGGGGTCTGAGGATAGAGTGACCACAAACTAGCCACAGGGCTGAGTTTGCACAACTTTCACCTGGAAGTTGGCTGCTTTGTCAAAGCCCAGCTTGTTGGGCCACTTGGCAGACACATACCTGAGCTCAGGTGAGTCAAAGCAGACCACCTAGATTTTCATTGCCCTGCCTTGTCTACATTTGAATCCCTTCTCCCCATCCGGAGTTACTTCGGGTAGCAACTTTATGTGGTTACTTACTGGAACCTAAGATGAGTTGGTGGAAGCTAACTCATTGGTTCCATTAAACCCAATTGCATGGATTTCAGGGGAGTCACGGTCATGTATTTCGACCCAAATCCAAGTGTTTGGGCCTTTTCAGCACAAAGAGGATTAATCCGCAAGAGAGTTTTGTTACCGTTAATTGGATTTATTGAGTTTTCAAAACGTTTTTATAATCTCTGGACTTCGTCCCAGAAGCATGAAAAACTTTTAAAGTTTATTTATTCTTATTGGGAAAGGGGGGAAAATGGAAGGAGTTGGTTTATTTTATTGTGAACTGTACATTTGATGCACATCCCTCTTCACCCTGACTCTTATTTTCACTTGCAAAAGATACAAAGGGAGTCCTGGATTTGATTAACACCCCACCGTGCTTCTAAATACTACACTAACCATGCGGATATTTGTGTACTGTTCAACATTCTTCACGTGCCATTCGGACCAAGATCGCCCCATATGCCACTCCCAAGTTTGTTTCTTTTTCTTTCTCGTTTAAACAAAATTCAACGGGCTTTATTTCCAACCCTACCCGCAACCTCAGTGCTTTGCTGCATCTGCATTTCTAAGGCTGCATCTGCATTTCATCCAGGGAAGAGACGGAGGGGTGGGGCGGATGATGGGCTGTTTTGGAGAAATCTGTTTTCAGAATTCAGTTGCTTCCTAATTTTCAACAAGTCCTTAAGAAGTCAATGGGTTTCTTTTTTCCCCCCAATAGCATCGTTTTAGGGATGGGGAGAGATGATCTGGTGGTTTTTAAATCACGCCCGTTGGGTTTAATGGTGCATGCGAGTCGAGGCACTGGGGGAAAATGTTGACAGTCAAAATCCAGCTCTGATTGGCTTTTAGAAGTCATTCGCCTTCTGGGCTTTTTCGGATCCGGACTTTAGAGTGGGACAGGCTGCAACCGGGGAGCCCTAAGCAAGAGGACCAGGGCACCTCTTCCTAAAGGAATCTGTCTCTGGGACACCCCCTCCCTCCACACACACACACCTAGGAGTAGCCGTGGTATTACATTCTCCTTCAGACCGTCCTAAAAGGGAAATGATTGAAGAGCGGGAGAACTGGATTTCTGGCTCTAGGCCGGCCCTTTCATATACTTTCCTTGGCAGCGTTCCAGGAGTGGGGTGCCCCTCCCCCACCAAGGAGTTGGGGCATACAGCTGGGGAATTTTTTGGGTGGTCCTAATGGGATCTTACTGGGTTTGGGAGCCCGGGCAAGGGAGGCCATATGCTCAGTCCACAAACTAATGTCAGAAGATTGATTGGAGCTCAGCATATTTACAGCTGTGCTGGTTTGTAGCCTAGGACGAAGATAAAAAGATGAGTTTTTTTCTTTTTAATACTCTTAGACCCAGTCCAAAATCGAAGTCATTACCATCATCTTCATAAATCTATTATGGACATATATTGACAGAAAAATCAGTGATGATTTAAAAAAAATAAATCGTTAGGTTTGTAAAACAAACGATCTATCCAGTCTAACCCAATAACAACGCTCCGTAGATTTGCGAGCTTGGTTTTAATGGAGAAATGGTTTTATTTACTATATACATTATACACATATGTTATTATACGTTATGCTGATAAAGAATGATTGTAAACCATTCAGCAAAGCAGATGGCAATTTAGAGACTAATTTTCCAGAAGTGCCCCCTCCCTTAAGAATGTGTCTTCCCAACTGAAAAAGAAAAAAACAAACAAACCTCGATGGTTTTCAAAACCGGGAACTCTTATTTGACGATCCCCCAGGAATAAATCGGGAGTACCTTGATGTCCCGAAAACAGGTAACGAAATCCTAAAACCTCTAACGCTGTTCCGAGGAAACCAGTAGTTCGAGCTTAAGGGTGAACACTTCCCATTAACGAGCCACTTTTTAAAAATCTCATCCTTTAATCGATAGTGGGACAATGTCGGGTACTTGGTAACCAAACTCACTCTCGGTTTTTTTTTTAAAGCAACCATGTTCTCGAGCTACGTTTTGCTCGATCGCTGTTTATACTTGCAAAGAATCCTATCAATCTTCTTTATTCCCTGATGGATTCCTAAAGAGAGTAGAGAATAAGGAGGGGAGGAGGATGGATTCCTAAAGGGAGTAGAGAATGAGGAGAGGAGGATGGATTCCTAAAGGGAGTAGAGAATAAGGAGGAGAGGAGGATGGATTCTTAAGGATAGTAGTAGAGAATAAGGAGGAGAGGGGGATGGATTCCTAAAGGGAGTAGAGAATGAGGAGGGGAAGACGGATTCCTAAAGGGAGTAGTAGAGAATAAGGAGGAGAGGGTGGGAGGGTTTCGGTTGAGAATTGCAATGGATGTATTCCACGGGAGCCAGGGTTACTTTTAATGTGGTGGTGGGACTCTACCCCCCCCCATAAGTCAGAATTTCTTTGCAACCCCAGAGCGATCCAGCACAGCCTTTCACCTCCGAGGGCAACCAAGGATGGTGACTTGTCTATAGAGATGCTCAGTCATCCACAGGTGCTTTTTTTTTTTCAAGAGGCAACGGGGCTTTTTGGTTTTTCTTTGAGGATGTTTTGCTTCTCATCCAAGAAGCTTCTTCACCTCTGGTGGATGGTGACGCGTGGGATGTAGAGAAAGAGATTGATAACCAATCAGGCGAGAAGTTTTGTGGTCAGAACATTGGTGCTCGTGGATGTCTCTGTCTTTTAGAACAGGGGTCTTCAACCGTGGCAACTTTAAGCCTGGCGGACTTCAACTCCCAGAATTCCCCAGCCAGACCTCCAGGCTTAAAGTTGCCAAGGTTGGAGACCCCGGCTTTAGAACACGAGGCAATAGCTCTCTTGGGGAGGGTCTGCTTCCCATGAGGAGCTGGCTCGACATTCAACGCCCTTTGCTGTAAGAAGGCAGAGGGAGGGCAAGACTTGGCTTTCCTAATCCAGCTTTACCAAGCCTACCTTCGTGGATTCTTCAAAACTCAACTCTTCAAGTCTATGTTCATCTATGTCAAGGGTCTTCAAACTTGGCAAATTTTAAGACTTGTGGACTTCAACTCCCAGAATTCCTGAGCTAACATGACTGGAGGAGGAATTCTGGGAGTTGGTTCACAAGTCTTAATGCTGTCAAGTTTAAAGAGCCCTGATCTATGTTCTAATATAGGGGTGAGCAACTATGGCAACTATTTACAGACCTGTGGACTTCAATTCCCAGAATTCCTGAGCCAGGAGGTTTTTTTTTGAATTCTGGGAATTGAATTCCACAATAAAGGTGTGCCATAGTTGCCCACCCGTGTTTTAAGGCAACGTTTTCCAAACATGGTAACTTTATCATGCGTGGACTTCAACCTCCAGAATTCCAAAGCCAGCAATTCTGAGAAGTGAAATCGACACATCTTCGAGTCACTAAGTTTGAAAATCATTGTTCTAAAGCACTTCCTTTCTTGTGTTTTTCTGGCTGTTTGAGAAGTATGGGAAGTAACAGTGCAGCCAAGAAAATCTTTGCAGTTTTAACTGAAACAAGATAAAAGAACCTTTTTTTTTGCAAGCCGGCATTTATGCTTTCCCTTAAATTTAGCCTGGACAGCAGTGTTTTGAAGATGCATGAACTTCAGCTCCCAGAATTCTCCAGACAACATTAGTTGTGGTTTACATGCATGCTTGCTTCTTTTCTCCTTCAGGCTGTGCAAAGAAAGCTAAGAGAAGCTCAGAAAGCATCAAAAACTGAACAACTCAACTCTGAACTACATATATTCTCCACCAAGACAGGGTTGGTTTTTTTGGACAAATCATATGGGATAGTAGGGTTGTATTAGACAAGATGTTTTGGTTTCTAATTCCAGATGTGTCTTGTAATGCTTGTAGGTTTTACTGTCTCCCTTTCAATTATATTTCTGAACTTCCTTGTTCATTTATATCTTTCTGTTTCATTTAAGAAATGCAGGATATCTTCAGGACATTGTCATGCCACTGTTGGAGTATGAATCTGAGGAGGAAGACGAACAACTGACAGAGAGTGGGAGTGTGGCTCCTTTGGCTGTGGAAGAAACTGGGGAAGGGCAAAGTCCGTCTGGGCAGAGCAGGGGAGAGATAGAACAAGGGAGAGGAGTTCAGAGGAAGACCCAGGCCCATCCCCTCTTCATTCTAGGGCACACAGGGAGGAACAGAGAAGAGACCAACGTGGGTTACAGGTTGTGTGGCTTATGGGGAAAGAAAGGGCTCAGATTCCCTTCATTAGGCACACCTGGGAAGAGAGTTTAAAAGTGATGCAAGCTGAGAGTGGCAGCTTCTGGAAACAAACATGAGTTTATCTTGTGTTGACTGTGGTTATCTGTGTTCCTAGTATCCTCCCAACTGGGTTGATTTACTGCCATTCCTTCACTTCTGGAATTCCTTCTCTTGCCCTGCTGGATTAATTACCTTATCTTGCCTTGATTGGACTTAAAGTTTTTGTTGACAACTTTCTGGACTTAAATCTCAGGAGCCAAAGGCTGTTCCAGACCAGAAGGTAACCAGGACATTGCGGGTAAAGTTGGAGTTAATAAAGGGACTCCTACTTATTATTTGACTGTATTGCCTTTGTGCCACGCCCCGGGTCATCACTAACTTATTGCTAGTATTGCCAGAGAGAAATACATGCACCCAATTCCCTAATTCCCCATTCTAACATAATATTTCACAGAAAACTAATTAAAAGTGTCATGGGTTTCTACAATTCTAGTGATGCTATTAAGCACTTGTGGATTCTGTTCTCTGTGTTCTTATGGGGCTGGATGATGGACTTTAGGTGAAATTGGCTACTACTTCACTTCACAATGTGGCAGGTGAGCCACATTCTTGGAAGTACGGGTAGTCCTTGAATTACAGCCGATCATAATTGAGCTTGGTAATTATGATTGTAAGTCATGAGGGTTGTAAAATAGGTCACCATGTGGTTCTACCTGATTTTATGACCTTTTTTGTGGCAGTCATTAAACAAATACAGTTGTTAAGTGAACACTGCGGTTGTTAAGTGAACCTATTATTCACTATGGGATGGATTTTGCTGGAAACTGGAAGTAAATACCGGCTCCTGGCAAAAACATAAATCATGGTCACATGATTATGGCTCACTGCAAACAGCCATAAATGTGGCCCAAAATGTAGTCATGTGACCACAAGGGAGGGAGGGTAATGATGGAACTTAAAAACTGGGCGTAAGTAGCTTTTTGGGGGGGAGAGGAGGGGTTCATTGTAACTTTGAATGGTCATTAAGAGGTTAGTTGTAAATTAAGGACTACCTGTAGGGCCTTCAGTTCTATGGAAAATGTATATTCTAGCAGTACTTAAATCAGGCAATTAATAAACTTGCAATGATAGTTTGTTGGTGTCAATATATTGTCCTTTTATAGTGTAATAGCAATAGCTGTTAAAATCCAGTGATAATTTTGAAAAAGTGACTACTAATACTAAGAGCCTTATAGCTCCCGCTGCCTTAAGACAGTTCAAAACATTCTCAAAGATCCATCTCATCTTGGGAACCCTTTTTTTGAACTATTACCATCTGGCAGATGGTACAGAATAATAAAAACAAGGACAAACAGGCTGAAAAATAGCTTCTATCCCAGTAGCTCTGTTGAATTCTATTGTACAGTGCAGTGTTGGTGCAGTGTTGGCGGGTTTCAATTCAATGTCTGGAGTGTGAAGGATGTGTGTTTGTCTTTATCTTCATGATCATGATGTGCACTGAAGACGTTGTTTGATTTTGTTGTACAAGGTGTAATGACAATAAAGTAAATTAATACTAATACTGATCTTGGTCAGTTCTAGTTAGTATTTGATCCTTTAGTTAGGCCTTGGATAGGGAATCACCTGGAAATTCAAGAACTATTGGATAGCCAGGAAAATTTCCAGAAGAAAGTAATGGTAAACTACACCTGTAACACTGCCAAGGTTAAGAATCAAGTTCAACATGTGGGCATTGCAGTCTTAAATTATTTTTAGGGAAGACCTGCAATGATTGAAGTCTGACCTCTAGATCTCAAAAGAATTATTTCATAGCTTAGGGATCAGAGGATCAATCTTGCAAAAGTGCACCGGAACCTTCTTCCATTTTGTAGAAGCCACCTCCTTTTCAGAACAATGTCTCTGAAGACTAGAAAATGACAGTTTTTCTAACAAAGAACTTACAACCAGATTGAATGAAAATTGCTCTTTTGTGTGTTTCCTTCTGGGTAACTAGCTGTTTGAATGTATTGGAGTGGGGGAGAAAAGTTTCACTTGCTCGTACAAGGAGTCAAAATATCTGCTTTCAGTTTAAAATAAATAAATATCCTGAATATCCTCAGAGTTGGCTATCTGTCAGGATTCTGGCAATTACTTCAATTAAATCATGAGCCTCGAGCCACACTCCCAAAACTAAAGAGGATTTATTTGAAGTTAATATTCTACATCTGGCACTAACCTGGATGTAGCCAACTCTGAGATGTGTAATTCACTATCACCCTTGATCCTGCTTTCCCCCACCCCCACCCCTCTGGGTGTATCATCCAACGAAAAACATCCATAGCCAAGAATCATCAATCATGCTCTCCAATTAGATTTTTGCACAGCAGAAGCTTCAGTCATCTAATCAGTCTTGGAAGAAAATATGAATGGAATGTACTTTCGATTCCACACTGTTGCCTGCTCTTTGAAAGTCCCCCCCTTCTTTCTGTTCTCAACTATAACATGTGTATACAAAATGTTTTATGAGTTGACATTAGGGAGAGACTAATAAATGTGAAAAGTGATTTCTAATAATACGATCAAATGGTAAACAACAGTCTAATTAAAGAACTACCAAGAAGAAAATAGCATTCCCACTAACATTGAGCCCCTTGTATATAAACAGAGAATAAACCCCACCCACTTCTAGCACTGATGATGTTGCCTAGTTGGGCGATGAAATGTCTTTCAGGAAAGCAAACAAGCTCCACAGTTCAACTCTGATTTCCAAATATTTTCTTCTATTGATAACCAATAACAATTTGAGTTGTTTTTCAGCTCCTGTGCTTTAGCATTTCCTCCTTATTTTTAGAGTGCTTCCTCTTTCAAATACAGCACTTACATCAAATGTGCCATAATTTCATGTCCTTCCTTGTCATGGGTATATTGCACACCCTGTTGCTTCCAAGATACATGTTCCACAAAGCTTTTTGCAGACTCTAACAAATGATTTTCATAGTTAAAATATATCACTGAGCTTTCTGGATGCAGATTGCTAAGAATTGAATTCCATACTAAATAAAAATCAATGTATACATTGATAATTGAATCAGACAAACAAAAAAAGCAACAAACGTGGGACGTAAATGATCAAATCTCATCTAAGATAGAACCATTCTATTTAGTACACAGGTATATTTGTACTATTTTACTTTGGTGTATATAATTTAACTTATTTATTTTTTAAAAACCCAAAGAGATCTTTCTTCTTTTTTTAACCTTTGGGAATGGCACAACACCAAATAAATGTATTTGCACTTGGAAAAGAAAATGGAAGTTGTATCTGCTCAGGGGATGCAGATGTGATTTTGAAATCAAATCTACAGAGCCTTGATAGACTTACTGAAGTAGGAAGGGCACTAGAGAAATTAAATGGACTTTCTAGGATTATTGATTCTGTCTACAGTACTTCAAAACCAGCATATTTGAGCCTATGAAAACTTGCTATTTAATTGAGTTTACAGGGGAAATGCAGATTCCACCCATCATCATTCTGACATCCAAACTGAAGTCTCTTTTCATCTGTATATAATACATGGGATTATAGGTTGATTTAATGTAATCTCACAGACCCAGTTCAATGTGAGGTGCTAATATGCAAACCTGTACTGATCAGCAGTCTATTTGCTCACTCTTCCAACAAAAGACATTACATATTTGGCTGATTAAAAGACAGATATAAAAGTCTGACTGGTAGTAATCAACATAACAGATTCTGCTGCAAATCAGAGTTCATCATAGCTGAGTAATCCTTGGGGGATTAAAAAAAAGGGGAGGAGAGGGAGAAGGCAGGAATCAAGAAGGAAGGAAGGAAGGAAGGAAGGAAGGAAGGAAGGAAGGAAGGAAGGAAGGAAGGAAGGAAGG
>JANHFN010005252.1:51790-61941 GCA_032468175.1 Toxicocalamus goodenoughensis
TTAAAGTTAATCTATCAGATTCTGCACAAGCCATTATTTTCCTTATTGTCTCTCTTTTTGGTGGTTTCTTTTCATTTTTCCAATATTGTGCAATTCCAAGTGCTTGAATTTTTGATCACATGACCACGGGGATGCTGAAATGGTTGTAAGTGTGAAAACGGGTCATAGGTCACTTTTTCAGTACTGTTGTAACTTTGAACAATCACTAAATGAACGTTTGTAAGCCAAGGACTATCTGTAATTGCTTTCTTACAATCTGGTTAGCGCCATTTGTCTCTACCTGGCCTTAGCATCCCTCCTTTTCTTTGCTTCTATTTTCTCTTATTTTTCTCCTCAGAACTGGCCTGGGGCCTTTTTAATCCACTCCTCTTGCCAATGCCACAGCTTCTGACAGGGTTTGCTTTGCCAGCTCTATCAAGCAGAACGAAGCACCTCACCTGCTTTCTAGCCTTCCTCTTGTTCTACCTGCAGAACCTGGCAGAGATAAATACCAACCTGGTCCCAAAGGCGGGGTGGGGAATGAGATTCTCACAACTGCTGCAGTGGTAATAATGTGGCCAAATGCAAAGGCTGGAGCTGAGAGGGGATGTTTAGGAGAATACAGAAAGCCGATGGCATAAATCAGAAGGGAGAGAAGGCATAGCGAAAAACAGGCAAAAATAGACCTTGCAGGTGTGAGCAGAGATAGAGGCCAAAGATGAACATGTCCATTTTTCCAAATCCCAAATCGAAAAAACATTGCAACTATTGCTTGAGCAACATGGAACAAGTTTTCTTTCCACTTCTCAGAATTTTGAAGCTCTTCTTGAACTATCTCTCTCTCTCTCTCTCTCTCTCTCTCTCCATCCATCTATCCATCCATCCCCTGTCTTTATTATTTTTACAAATAAAGCAGTAAAAACATATCTAACACACCTTCCTTCTACCCATTTTCCCCACAATGACAACTCTGTGAGGTGGGCTGGGCCGAGAGAGAGTGACTGGCCCAAGGGCACCCCCACCTGGCTTTCATGCCTAAGGTGGGACTTGAACTCACAGTCCCTTGTTTTCTAGCCTGGTGCCTTAACCACTAGGCCAAACTGACCAGGATATCTGCTCTATTATTTTCCCTTGGCATCCTCACCCTTCCTTGTTCTTGATTTTATTTTATTTTTTAAGGAAAGGGTTGCTAATAAAATGCAATCACAATGCATCTACCTAGCTTTGCATCCCATTTTTTAAAGTGATAATTCTGCCCAGGTTTCTAGACAGGAACTATATTTCCATCTATATGCAGATTCACCTATAGAAGGCACTGGAGCATATGACACAATGATTAACCAACTCATCAGTCTAGCTGCTGTGCTTGAATGAAGTTGAAACAAGGGGAGAAAAAAAACCTCTTCTCATTCTCTTGATAACTCAGTCTGCCTTTCTTGCTGGTAGGAAATGAAAAAAAAGGGCAGACAACTTTGTGTGAATGGAGACTTTCTTCCTTCACCATGCTGGGATGGGGGTATTTTTTTCTCACACATGAATAAGTGTTCTCTATGGATTATTGCTAATGTTCTCCATTAATATGTCATGCAAGTTTCTACAGTGAACTGGAGCTTGCAGTAAACTCTTAAGAGCAGATGCATTTGGCAAGTCCAAAAATGAAATGAACATCAGTCATCATTATCATATCATCAATACAATTTATTAAATAATGTTTGGGCTAACAAAGACTAGGCAATTAAATAATCACTTGGAATTCAACAGCTACTATTAACAGTTTGCAAGGTAACTCACAGAGTTGGCCATGGACACGGGAGATTTGAATTTATTCAACCTGCCTCCTAAGGCACGGTCCCTTTACCTTCCAACCAGCCTTCCAATGGTGCCAGCTTCATTTTGGTGGGCGGGTGGGAGGTTCTTCTTGCTTTCCAACAATGTTTTGGCCTTATTTTTTTCCACCAGACTTAAGTCAAGCTGAGAAGGAAGAGCAAAACACACAACTGTTCTATCTATCTGTTATTCAAACAGATAAGTGATGCCATCTCATACCAAGACCTCACAGGCTAGTGCTGGAAGTTATAATTTGGTTTTTAGCTAAAGGCAAATAAATGAGAGGAAAAGTTCATAATGTTCCTATTCTGATCCTGAAATTCATCACCAGCAATTTGGGGGTTGCTGTCACTTGCTTTCCGCTACAGTGTTTTTTAAATACAGTAGTAACGGAATGGGATAAGTGTCAAGGATGAGAATCAGATAAACAGTAAAGATTGATATGGTAAGGACCAAACTAAGCTCAACAGCAATAGATCTAATTGTTTCAACCAGGGTCTGGGCTACTAACTACATTGAAAATAAGAGTGAAGGGTTTCTTCAAAGGAGGTTTGATGTAAGCAATCCCTTCTATCCAGGGTTTGCCCGCTTTCCTAGCTCCATACCAACCAAGGGTGACCTTCAAAACTTTTAGCAAAGGTTCCTCTATCTGGTTCCTGGGGTGTGTGGCCATGGTGGATGTAGCCTAATCGGCCTCCTGAACCAAGGCGGGGGTGTGTGGTGTTTTTGCCCTCCCCGGGCACTGGAGGTTCTCTGGAAGCCAGAAATGGGCCCATTTCCAGACTCCCTGAACTGCCAGGAGGCCCGTTTTTTGCCCTCCCTGAGCCCCCTGCACTTATCTGCATTTAAAATGGACCACGTGGGGACTCCTGGGAGGTGCGGGGTGGGCAGGGCCAGCCAGAAGTGGGATTTGGGTTCTCCAAACTGCACAGAATCTTAACTAGGGGCTCTCCCGAACCTCTGCAAACCCCCAACAGCCCACCCCTGATCCCAACCCATCTCCTTTTCCTGCCAACTCACATTTATATTAGAGCGAAATCCAGTTAAAATCATTCAGGAACAGTGTCCAAAAACAGAAGAACCATGAACAGTTTGATGTCTTTCCCACATTTACCAACGCTCGACTATTTTTCCATTATTCCTTCTCCCCCATAGCTCCATAGGCCACAGTTATGCGATTTTGCTTCCTCTGTTTCCTTTCAGCTTAGACCCCTTGCAGGTCAAAACTTCAGTCAGTCTGGCTGGTTCTGCTCTTCAGAGGCTACTTAGGGAAAGGAAGAAAAAGAGGCGGTGATGACAGGAGAGAACTTTGGCAGATGTCCTTTTTCAAAAAGAAAAAGAAAAAAAAGCATAGACTTGAGCACAGATTGTCTTACAAAATTATGATCCACCAAATTAATGACCAGAGCATTCCTCTGAATTGTTCCAGGGGAAGGAAAAATTATTCTATAATTTCTCAAGAACAAGATTCCCTTTTATTAGCAACAGTAGCAAGGGGAAAATGTGTGGGAGAGACAGACAGACAGAGACAGAGAAGAAAATTGAGACAGGAAAAAGAACGGAGAGATAGTAATGACAAACAGAGGCTACGATATATTGTTAGTATCTCCCCCAATTTGCCAGGATCCCTGTTTATGATTTATAAAGTTAGAGCAACTACCTAGGATTGGGGATGGGAGAGTTTTCATTTCCCATCTTTATCTTTTTCCTTGAACTGCATTGTTTTATTAATTTATTTTAATAAAATATGAAGAGCCTTGGTGTCATAGTGGTTAAAATGCAGTATTGCAGTCTGCCAACTGACAGCAGTTCGATCCTGATGGGCTCAAGGTTGACTCAGCCTTCCATCCTTCCAAGGTCAGTAAAATGAGGACCCAGATTGTTGGGGGGTAACATGCTGACTTTGTAAACTGTTTAGAGGCGACTGTAAAGCACTGTGAAGCAGTATATAAGTCTAAGGGCTAGTGCCTCTTTATCAATCGATCAAATTTATACAGCCTGTATTAACCTTGGCAGGCCCCAAAATTTAAACAAGGCCACCTCCTGAGCACTTGAATAAGAGATCAAGAAATCTCAAGACTGTGGACTTGGGCAAGAAGATGAAAAATCATCCCAGAAGAAGGAATGGCACCACAATTTGCAGGCTGCTCTCCAAAAACAACATGGCCATCATGGATGTATCATGATTAGGAGTTACAGAAGATTCTGAAGCATTCTAAAGGCATTCTGGTGCCCAATATACAATTGTTTTAAACAAAGTAAACTAAGAAGTATGTAAAAGGGTTCTAACTCCTACATTAAAGAGGTCAGTTGAAGAAAGATGTAGGAGCTTATTAGTTCCCCATTTCTTCTGCTTCATGGCCTCTGTTGATGCCATTCAGAGCCAAAAATTGCCAGTTTTCTACTTACAGTCTAAGACCGAGTCTATGCTCTGCTTAGCTGTTAAATCCTCAGATATTGCCTGAATATTTCACAGGCATTCCTTCTGGCTCTAAGTGGACTGTTTGTTGTTTAGTTGACTCCTTGTTGAAGCACAGAGAAAAATAAAACTTCAGAGACATGTCTATGATGAGAAAATCCCTGCTTGACCAATACTGAAACCTCACCATTTACAGGTATCTAAAAGAAGTTCCATGCACACATTTTCCTTTTTGTTCAATATCTAACTAAAATACTACCATGCATGAATTTTTAAAATCAATATCCACCTTAAGGGGAAAAAATACTAATGAAAAAAATAATCCATTTCGCTTTCAAAAATTACCACCAGGCATGCTGATCCTTTGCCAGACATTCAAAGCAGTAAATATTGTTGACATACTTTTCTCTGACTTAAAAAATGCAGAATAAAGCCAGGACAGAGATTATTGCCTTGAAATACACCGAGGTAGGAGAGAGCAGAAAATAAAACAAGCGAGCCACAAACTTCCCTGCTGAACATCTAGGCTTGTGAAAGAAGAAATGATTGAAATTGCAGTAAATCATTTTAAAGCCGGGAAGAGATTGTCACTTCCTGGATGGGGTTGGATGCAGAACAGAAGGATATGAAAGGAAAGGATGCTTTTTTTCCTGTGACTAAGACCTGTATAAATACTGATTACACGCCACAAAAATGCCTGACAATAAAACTATATCAAAATTAGACTTCTCCATTAACATGTCAAGGAATCAGAAGGCAGCCCAGCCACATCTCAGCCTCAGAAAATGGAACACAATTGCTGCTATAAGAGTCATTGAAGGCAGTGGTCGTATGTTACCGGTTTGGCCCGGTTCACCTGAACCGATAGCAAAAATTGCTACTGGTTTGGCCAACCGGTAATAGAAAAAGCCTCCGACAATCAGCTGAGAGGAGAAAGACGAGAAAAGTGCAGGATCGGTCCTCCCACTCGCCCCTAGGCCTTTATCCTCAGCTGGTGTGAGGAAAGCTGCGTGCGTGCCGAACCTGTAGTGGAACAGGTAGGATCCAACTGCTGATTGAAGGCTGTCTCTTTTGCAACCTAGGTCAACCTTGTCTATTTAGATTCTCAGTCATCCAGGTCACGGTTGTCCCAACAGTGCTTTCCCAGCTGGAGTTTTTGGTTTGAGCTGGAATTAAAAATAAAGAAACTTCTTGAAAGAGAAGTGAAATGTTTTCAAGAAACCAAGAAAAGTCCAGTTGTCTTTTGGAAAAGCAGCTTTGGGACTTGGTCAACCTTAGTAAAAGAGAAAGCAAGACCCACTGTTGTCCCTTGATATTGCCCTAAATCCTTCTGCCAGCTTTTTAAATGATCCCTGCACTGTTCCCATAATTCATTTCTCTCCCCCCCCACCCCCCACCCAAAAAAAAGCTTGGGAGATGACCAGCTGATATGTTTCTTTCACTGAGCCCTCTTCTACTGCTGTTTTGATTATCTGCTATTTGATCTTTCATTGTTTTTTCATTGTTTTTTAGCTGATTTCGCTGATATAATTAGAAGACCAGGCAGTAAGATCTGAGGAGAATTTTAAGTTATCAAACCTTTCCTGTTTTGTTCAGTCAGTATGATTTTGAAAAAATAATGTTTCTTATATGTTCATCTTTCCTTATTATTCTTTTTGGATATCTGTTCTTGTGTGGCAAGGAGACATACAAGAAACATTATTTTTTCAAAATCATAAAATGCATACATGTATACACACACACACACACACACACATATACATATACACACACACACAAGTTTTTTGTGCAAAATGGGCAATTGTGTGTGCCCTTCCCAATCAAAGAGCTCCATTATGCTCATGAATTTCATGAGGTTTTTCTGGCTTCAATTCAAGATGCTGGTAATGACTCATAAAGCCTTCTATGGCATAGGGATGACTTATTTAAGGGACCACCACTTCTCCCTGTTCCATATCTGTTCTATCAAGACCCACAGAAAAGACATGAAATGGATCCTGTCTACAAAAGTGTATCATTTTTGGGGACCCAGAAAAAGAGCCTTTTCTGCCATGGCACCCACTGTATGTATACCATGTATAGCATGAATTAACAAAGTGTACATTTTTGGAGATTTGAAGCTTTGCAAGATCTCAGTGCTCTGGTCTAGTCAATAGCTGAGCTAATCAGAATACAGAAGCTCTATAGAAAGTCCCTTTGCTTCTCCAAAATGAGTGACTAAGAGAGGGAAACTGGAAACTTTTGAGGTGATTGTCCTGTGGTTCTTCAGCTGTCTCATACCCTCCCTCTGGAATCTTCTCATATTTGGGGACAGGTGACCTGGGTGTGCTATCTCTATCACTTAGATCTCTCTAAGACATCTGCCCCTGACTATAACAAGCCATGACAACTAACTTAAGTCCCTATCATTGCAACCTCTCTGCATGACTGTGGATCTGAACCCTCTGTGTGGAGAGAAACTGGATTTTCTCTGTGAATAAAATGCTTGGAAGAAGTCTTTGATGGGTTTTTCTTTCTTTCTTTCCAGAGGTTGCTAAGCCTGCTGTTCTGGTTCTCTGGCATTATGGTTCTCTATTTCACTGGGGCCTCTTCCACACCCGATTTGTCTGACTGATTTATTAACTTCAGCTACTGAACCCATCTGCAAATGCCTGCCAATACAAATAATTACAGTAGTGGTCATTTAGTTATCCCATAGCTGTGAAATTTCTAAGGAGTGAGATATGGTCCATTCAATAGGGGACTTCAAATGAGGTTTAAAGACTCATTTGTTCTTCAAAAACTCATTGTAACCATATTATTACGATTCTAACATTTGAAACCACATGGTTCCTTGTTACACTATTTTTTTCTAATAACAAGCAAGCAAATACCATAATATCCAATAGTCTCTCATCACAAACTCACCAACCCTAGAACACTTTACTTCTCACCGGAAGGAACCCTCTAACAGTCTTCTTCAACTAAGGAAATAAGCATGCTACCAGTTCTGCCCGGTAGCTCTGAAGAGCAGACGCCAAACCAGTTCTGTGTCTGCTGCTGTTTGGCCCACCTGCCCGCCTGGGCTCTTCCCTGTCGTTTATTTCTTTCTTTTTCAACCTCAGCTGCTTTGCACGGCACAGCTGCAGTTGAAAAAGCAGGGGGGGGAAAGAGGCTTTTCGAACGCTGTGCACCTGCATGCAGCGCTTTTTCAGCTGTCTGGGCAGCCCAGCTAAAGGGGTTTTTTTACACACGCAAAACATAGTCATCAAACCGGTAGTAACACCAGTTGAATCCCACCACTGAAATAAGGTATCATATGTTATAATCAATCAGTCAGATTAGAGCTGGGGACCTTTGTGGTCTTCTAATCCAATTGCCTGCTCAAGCAGGAGATCCTATTCCATTTTAGACAAGTAGCTGTTCAGTCTCTTCTTAAAATCCCCCAGTGATGAAGCACCCACAGGTTCTGAAGGCAAAGCTGTTCCACTAATTAATTGTTCTCACTATTAGGAAGTTTCCCCTTAATTTCAGGCTGCTTCTCTCCTTAGTTTCCATCCTATCCTCGGACTCTTTTTGGCTATTCCATTGACAATGTATATGAAAGTAAATTCAGTAGTGTAAGCAATACAAAGGCTTTAAAAAACAGTTGACAGGAGGCTAATGATACTGAGATTTAAAATATGAAGTCAAATCATAGCACTTGTCATATACAATTCCCTCCTTCCTCCTTTCCTTTTCCTTTTTCTTTTCACTGTTTATGAATCATGAGGCTGGCTTGTCATGTTCCTTTTCAATCAATTTGAGCATCGCTTCATGGCACATTTTAGGGGCAGGCAGAAGGTCTACTTCATGATCTCCATCCAAAAATGCTGCTTAGGCTTTATTCCACATTCATCCTCCTACTGATTGCTTTGAGTGATGGTACATTCTTAAAACTTTTGCTCATAGGCTTAGCTTGGTGATTGTGGTGTCAGTAGCAAAGAATTAAGGGCTGCTTCTGTGATTATAGATGGGAAATCAAACCACTGAAAGAGGAAGAGAATCTGTTGGTTTCAATTATATCAAAGAGGGAATTTTGCCCATTGTCACTTCTTACATCAGACTAAAAAAAGGGTGCACTTCTTGCAGGTCTTACTCTGCTGTGGTGATGGGACTCTCCAGATGATGCTAAATGCTACTACCAGCAGTCCTAATAATGAGAGAAAACTGCTGGAACTATAGCTTACAATATCTGAAAGCTCACCTGTTGCCACTGGTGCAAAAATATTCACGGTTAAACCATTCCATCATTCAAACTAGAGTTTCAGACTACTTTGAGCTAAATACAAATTCATCTACCCAAGGACTCATGCTAAACTGGTAGTCCAGGAGTTATTTCAGTGGTTATATGCCATAAAAGATTGATAAAATTCCCTCTCAAGTATTACTAATGAATCCCGATTTCTACTTTATAAATGTCCCAAGATTCAACATGACCTGTCATCACTGGTTACCACATAGTAGTAAAGCAAAATCTTTATGTTGCATAGACAGCAAACATCCACAAACATCTCTGGTAATGCCTAAATTACCCCTCATTTGATATTTTAGTTCATTTATTTATTAAATTTATTTGCTATCTCATACCAAAACATCTCCAGGTGGCATATGTTAGAACCCAGGTCTTCAAATATGTGCAGACACCAAATAAATTGCACTTTTTATAGTAGTGATTTAACCACAGAATGTAGATCCTTCCTGTCTCTTTAGGGTGTTTTGTAAACCTTGATTTATCTGTTATTGCTATGTTCAATGCATGTGTCTGTGTTGTTTTCCTCGCCAAACTGTTTCCAGCATCACCATCCAAATGCAAATCAAACACAGCAAATCAAACCGGATTTGCCCTTGTGGATTGCTGTGCATGGAGCCGAGAAGGTAACCACAGATTAGAATATTAATGCTTGTTTATCTCAGGCTTTACTTATTAGAATGAATATAGGAATGAATTCAGCCAGCACTCGCAGTCATTAATCACAGGTGATTTTCTGCTGTCTTGAATCTTCCAGAATAATTTACTCTGAGGTGAAGAAGAAGGGGGGGAAAAACCCCAGTGATTTTAAGAACTGTTGAAACCCCCTTGTACTTGAAGTGGATTAGTGGTGTTTTCATCTAAATCAGGAGTGGGGAACTATGGGACCTTTATGACCTGTGGACTTCAACTCCCAAAATTCCTTGTTCAGGAATTCTGAGAGTTGAAGTCCAAAGGTCATAAAGGAGCCATAATTTCCCACCCCTGATTCTAAATGAATTTCAGAAAAGTATTGCTTTTCTAGAGAGTTACATGGAAAACCACCTCTCAGCAATTGGCCATTCTGGTGAAATAACTGGTTGGAGAGAAATGGGCTACACATGGAAAGTGGGTAGGTTGGAGCACCATGGTAGCAAGAGGGACTCGCTATGTACAGGGATGAGATAATTCAAAGAGAGACAGGGCTTTCGTTCATGAACAGAGGAAAGATTATTAATAGATGTAACTTGTCATGGAGATATGAAGATCTGCAGCAGTTAGACTTTTAGAAGAGAATATTTGTAGCTCAAGCTTGAATTGTGGAGTCCTTGGTGCTCTCTGAGCTTGGTTGTTTGCTTAAAGACATTTCATTACCCAACTAGAAATCATCAATGCTACAGATGTTGCCTGGTTCAGTAATGAAACATCTGCAAGAAAACAATCAAACTCGGATAGGACCAAGGACTCCACAGTCAAACCTTTTCTTCTCAGTGGCACCAGTTCACTTTATTCATATGTAACATGTCTTAATATCAAGGAACCCTTAAAAAAACATTTTTCTGGAAAAGTTCTGGGAATTAGAAGAGTCCATTCTTATACTGGAGTAAAGACTTTTTATCATCCAATCATAATTAGCAGGTACAGTAAGAATTCTTCAGTGTTTAGAAATAGTGTATG
>JANHFN010005254.1:49135-60717 GCA_032468175.1 Toxicocalamus goodenoughensis
CAAACCTTAAAGCTAAGTCCTCACAGCTTGAGTCTGTGCCTTCTGACAGAGCAGGCTCAAAGCTCCCAGTCACAACATTGGACCATTTCAAGTTATACGGGTAATGAATCCTGTGACAATTGGTCTTCGACTTCCCTCTTGGTTCAAAAGAGTTCACCCTGTATTTCATATCAGTTTGTTAAAACCGGCAAATATGACATGACAAGAACCTAGATTGCATACCCCAGGACCAGTCCATGATCACCATTATGAAATCAATGAAATACTCAATTACGTCGTAGATGTGGAATATTGCAATATTTAGTCCGATGGACAGGTTACCCATTAACTGATGCATCATGGCTACCGTATACAGATATATCAGCGTCTCATTTGAGACGACGGTTCCATATAAATACCCTACTAAGCCGGGTGGGAGGAATGAAATACAATGTATACATGTAATTAATAATAACCTTTCTGTTACAGAAGGAACAATGGTAGAGGGGGCCGCCTGTTGGGATTCAAAGAGCTGACCGGTTTATCTACTGAGGTGAATCCTGACACATTGTCTTGATTGGGGAGTGCAAGTTCGATCCTGCCATTTGCAATATATCAACTTGATCAGCGTCACTTGCGTTTGAGAATCCCACCCCAGTTTGACTTGTCTCGTGTCAGCATGAACGTACAGCGGGGATGGGGTGAAAGACAGTTTGTCGCTACAACTCCTCTTATTACCCAAAACGAAACACAAACAATCATTGGGGAAATTAAAGCACAACTTGGGAATTGAAACCACATTCTGTTTGCTAATTAGTGGCGTTTAGAATTGCGGGATGGAAGCGTGTAGGACTAATGGGGAGGGCAGATGTTAATTAGCTGCATAGGGTGGGGCGGCTTGATAAATTGCACTGAGAGACAAATGATCTCAGTGCTGACTTTATCCGGGATATCCGTTGTTGTCGTGTTTGAAGGAAAATGAGTGAAAATAAACCTACCTATGAATCCTGTGAGTAACAGAGTTTATTGCTAGAATTCTTACGTGTACAAACACGTATATAATATTGCCCACATATGAACTCATTCTGAGTGTGCATTTGTTAAGGAAAAAAAGACAAAAAAAGGGAACACTTCTAGCCAAGATATAATATTTCCATGGGCAAGGCTAATTTCCAAAAAGGGAGATATGTTGAGTCTTTCTTCAGGCGTGTTATTTTAATTCTTCCTGCTTTTGTAGCATACTTCGTTATCATTTTCAAACAGGCAGAAAAAGCCAAATGGCTTCATAAAAGCAGCTGGTTGGAATTTATGACGCTTATTACTTAACAAGTACAAATGTTTTTAAAATCTCATTTTACAGTAAAATATGTAATTGTGGAAAGACACTCCTATGTGTGAATTGTAATGTATTATTTTATACCTCACTGAACCAAGTCCATTCATCCTGAACAACATATCCAATGTGCCATAATTCACGCTCTTTGGTATCTTATTGCTTTAACTATTCTTTAAGATGAGATACTTTCTGCCATGACAATGCTTTATATGGATCACGGGGAATCTGCATTATGTTTCAATGCCCATAAACTAAATCCAAATTTACAAGTATTTATTATTATCTTTATGGTCCAAGACCAAATAACAATAGAAAAGTTCCAAGGATATACACCACACTCATTAATTTGCTTTAATTGGGAACTAGATGGCTTCTAAGAGCCATTGTTAATGACAGATATTTTGCAACTCTCTTAGAGGTATTTGTGAATTAATCTCTAAGTATTATAGCCATGATCTCCTGGTTCTGCAACTAGATGGAGCTATTAATTCTATATGCCATAGAATATAGAATAGAGGAAATACTGTATGTTTCTGTGTATAAGACACACTTCCCCCCCACAAAAGTGGGTGAAAATGCCTATACATCTTATACAGTGAATGTTGCCAAAGTCCCACCATCCACTGGCTCCCACTCTTTGGCCTCTGCCTCCCAGAAATTGTCTCCTTGCAGCAAACAGCCTGGTCAGCTGCAGCACAGCCTGATTAGCACAATCAGCTGATTGTCAGTTGGATCTACCTCCTGATGATCAGCTGTTTCAGGCTGCAGGGATCGCCATTGGCTATTGACACCTACGTTTACCCCATTTTCAGCCTTCACATCCGGTTTTTGGCCTCCATGCCCCCCATTTTTGACCCATTCTGATCCCCGTCACCTGGAACGGGCCAAAAACAGAGCGCAGGGAGGCCAAAAACAGGATGTGAAGGCTGAAAATGGGGCACACAGGGGTGGCAATAGGCAATGCCAATCCCTGCAGCCTGAAACAGCTGATTGTCAGGAGGCAGATCCAACTGACAATCAGCTGCTTGTGCTAATCAGGCTGTGCTGAAGATGACCAGGCTGTTTCCTGCAAGGAGGCAAATTGAGGCAGATTTTTTTTCTTGTTTTCCTCCCCAAAAGCTAGGTGCGTCTTATACTTCAGAGCGTCTTATAGTCTGAAAACACAGTAGCATATGTGGACAGATTTTATTCCCGTGTTCAAATGTAAGCAAGTAAGCATTCAGGTGGGATGTTAGAAAATCTATCTATTGTTATCCTTGTAGGTAGCATGATTGTGAGTGTCCTGTGTGAGGTATAACAGTAATTTAACTGAGATGTGGGGCACTGGCTACCTCTGCTTATATACCTTGATCCCAAATCATAGTTTACATTTGGTCAATCCTTTATCAAGGCGAAGAGTCAATATTGCCACAATGCGTCAAGTCTCATCTAACTGCATTCCTCAGAGATGAATTATACACATGAAACAAAATCAGGTGGACTAGACAGGATCTCCCACACAGTAGTTAGCCTCAGGTGGAACCCTAAAAATATTCAGCCTACCTCTAACCATTTCAGTGTTAGTGTTGAGCATGGATTATCAAAGATTTTAAGAATTTTGCATAAAAGCCTCCAGGTGAGATACCTCTTTGTATAAACACAACAGGACACCATATAACAATTGCACTGGAAATTTGACTTTATTAAGTTACATCACCATTGGGATATAGTTATGAACATTAGGATTTGTATACTTAATAATTACAAGAGATGTTCTATGAGATTTCGCAGAGCTCTCTCCTTTGGCTAACCCAGCAAGCCCAAAATCGGCAAGAGATTCCATCAAAAGGGAAATAAACCCACACAATTATCGTACTTTTGCTGAGCCCATACCTAAGGCAACAATAAATTGGTTTAGCTGGTCAAAATTACCAGCATCAAATTACCAGGATCATAGAGCTATAGTACTGTTCTGGAAGTGCTACCAATTCCCTGTTTGAAGATACCTTTGTTTCTCCAGATGTCCTCTGAAGGCTATTTGGAGAATAACCTTTTATGTCCTTTTTGTCTCTGTGTTTGTATATAGACACATGTAGGAGTGTCACTTTGTGTGTGTGTCCATGTGTGTCCATGTGTGTGCGTGTGTGAGAGAGAGAGGGGGGAGGGAGGGAGGGAGAGGGAGTAGGTGTGCTCAGTACTTACTGATTGAAATGAAAATAAATTCTATGTATGTGTGTGTGTGTGTGTGTGTGTGTGTGTGTATGTATGTATGTATGTATGTGTGTATGTGAGTGCATTGGGAGACCTCTGAATAATAGGAAGGTAATCCACACCCAGTGTCCAATGGTACTACTCTATCTCTCTGCAAAACGTATTTCTGTTTTAAAATATTTTCTGTGGCAGTATTACTGAGCTGTTCTGGATGAAAGTCAAAGTAGGGTTATTTAATTAAAAAGGCACAATAGCATAACACTGTACCTGCACCTCTGTGTAGCAGCCTGTGAGAGTCTGACCAAGAACAAAGTATATTGTTCTTGCTTGGAAGATCAGAGAACAAAGTAAAGCACCTGTTGTATGTCAACTTAATAATCTATTAAAATTTACCTTGTTATGGATCATTCTCAGAGCAAATCTGGTTCCATATCAGAAAGGTCTGTTATGTTTAAATAAATGCTGTGCTGCATTAATACAGTATAAAAATGTGGGTTTTGGGGAACCATTTCCAGCCCTAAGAATAACCCAAAGGCCACATGACCTGCAAGTTGCAAAAGCAAAATAAAACTAAAAGCTCTGAGCTAACTTTCTAGAACATAAAACATAGAGCATAGAACCACAGGGCTGGAAGGGAACCCAGAGGTCTTCTACTCCAACCTCTTGCTCAAGGTAGGGGACTTATACCACCCAGTCAAATGACTGTCCAGTCTATTTTTAAAATCCTCCAGTGATGGAGCACTCTTAATCCCAGAAGGCAAGATATTCCATTGATTAATTGTTCTCACTGTCAGAAAATTTCTTCTTATTTCTAGGCTATATCACTCTTTTAACAAATTTACATCCATCGCTTCTTTTCTTACTCTCTAGTACTTTAGAGAATAAGTTAACCACCTGTTTTCTGTGACAGACTCTTAAATACTGGAAGACAGTTTTCATGCCTCCACCACCTAATTATTTTCTTCAATAGACTAGATACCTAGCTCCCTCAATTGTTCATGATATGATTTAGCTTTCAGATCCTTTATCATTTTGGTTGCTCTTCTCTGCACATTTTCCAAAATCTCAATATATTTTTTTTACATTTTGTACATATGGGGATGCATCTTGAAACTCTGGGAATTGGTCTTCCCAGGGAAGAAATAGTAAAGTGAAAATGACTATGGCAGAAGGAAGACCTGGTGAGTAGATTGGCTCTTTGCAATTCCCTTCCTGAAAAGCAGAGCACCTCAGATTACTTACAAATGCTCCAAATAAGTTTAGAGTTCTGAGAGATGAAAAATAGTCATTTTCACTCAAATGGTGGCCAGCATCTTTAAGGGTTCACATACCTGCTTTTCTAATCATTTTTGTAAATTGCTTGTTAACTGTTTTTCAGCTACTACGAACTTTTGCATCACCAAGTTTAATAGCACAGGGTGAGTTTCATTCAATCCTTAGGGAAAGAAGTTTTCAATACAAATTTAGGGATTTCATTTTTAGAATAAACAGCAAAAGGGTGATTGAAAGTTTGATTTTGTCAAGTTACAAGTAAGAATCCAGATGAATTTGAAATAAGAATTTGGTATTAATTATAAAATACTTCCCATAGGAATAGTTTTTGTTTTGAAGTCCTCAAAAAAAAGTTAAGATGGAACTCTGAAGGTTAGACATTAGAGGGAATCAGAAGGAACTAAATATTACAATTAAAGGAGAAGATTGTTTAAGTTACTAATATAGAATGGAGGAAAATGGGGGCGTAATTGATTAGGGAATTGTTTTCTTTTAGATTATTTTTCTGGTATTGTTGCTTATATGGATGTTGGTTTCTAGAAAAGATGTGTTTTGTTCTTTTTGTTTCCTTCTTAGCTTTTTTATTGTCTATTTGTAAATGTTTATAAAGCTCAGAGATTACACAAGTCTGGCTTTTTTTGACAAGCAAAGACATTGGGGAAGCCTGTATGTTATATCAATGACTATGTGTGATTGTCTCACTAATTGCCATGGATAATTTGCTGCCAGCTGCAAACAACCAGGTGAAACAAAACAGATAATTGAGTTGTGAATTAACTGTTTCATTCCTCAAGTTTATGCACAGAAATCTCAGACTGACAGGTTGTACCTGGATGAGACTAGATATGGTTCAACAACATTCAGGGAGGGTCAGACTCCACCCATTTATGCCCATGTAGGGATTCCAGACTAATTGCCCACTTGACTCTTCCTCCTGATTTGGTCAGTCTCTCTCCAATGTCTGCTTCATGACCAGAGAAGGAGCGATATCATGTGTCTAGCGCGGTATCATGATGTTTCATTTAATAATCATGTTACTTAGTGACAGAGTTGCCAGACCTAATTACAGTCCTTAAGTGAGGATTACCTGCACGTGAAATAGCCATCACAATTTGATTTAATTCAACAAATGAATTATGCTAGAGCAGTATACTTGGATCAGTTTCCCAGTCCATCCCACCGATTGACACAGCCATCTGGCCTTCCACATAAACTTGAAGTTTGGAATTTACTGATGGACAACTGTTAAAAAATTTGCTGAAGCATCAAAGGTCTTCAAAACCCCACATTCTTTTTTCTAGCCCTTGTACTTTGTTACTGGTTAGTTCCTTCCTTATTAACTCGGAATGTGTTCTCTAATGTGACGTTTCCTGAAATTATCTAACATCAGTAAAATAACTCTCTTCAGTCATTTCCCTTATAGCGTTCCCCAATAAAAAATGGACAATATGCTAATTAGTGTTACTCAGAAATAAAAACGGAAGCAATCATTTATGGATGTATCCATGGCTGACAGCTTTATTAATCTCTGTAGCTGCTGTCACTTGATAAAGAATAACATATAATAAAACCTCAGCAAAGTAGCTAATTAGATATTCTGCCACTGCTACTTTGCTGCTCTTAGAGCAAAGAATTTGGTAAAAAAAAGCCAAAAGGGAGGGAGGTGGAAAAGGAGACCCAAGTGATTTTGTATGGGGGGAAACAGACATTCACAGAGACTCATCCTTAGTTTTAATGATTTAACCACATCCATATCACAGGAAGGGAAAAAGAAAAACACCCAATTTGTTTTCTTTTGTTTCGCAGAGGTGTCAAAATGGTGCCCTGTGGACTGGATCTGTCACATGCAGGCTATGCCCATCCCGGCTCCGCAAAGGGGAAAAACGTCATGAAATGTCACTTGACGGCAACGTGACACAGCGAGTTTGATACCCGTAGTTTAGAACCATTGTTGGCTTTTGGATCATTCTGGTTGCCCCCCCACAACCTATTCCCAAGACCAAATTCCTCAGAGAGCAACTCAGCTCATTAAAGAACACTGAAAGATATAGGGAGAAGCAAGATAGCATAAAAACAATTTCTACCATTCAACACACAGAAATCAATGTTCCTTTTATTTTTAAATGTCTATACCCTTCCTCTCTTAAATTTAAACAAGCTGGCTGCCACTCCAGGAGTCTTAATGAACATAATCATATCTTAGATTAAGTATCTTTTTAATTTCAAATCTCAGGAGAGTGCAAAATATTAAAATATGTTAAATTGTGTTTTCTTAGGAGACTATTTCCCAAGACTGTGTAGAACATGGCAGGATTTTTGTGTGTGACACATGTCACCCCCTCCCTCAGTTTTTATGAAGGAAACATCCTTATTTAGTGAGAAGTTTCTTCCTCTGAATTACACCTTGTCTACTTCACAGTCCTTCTGAATCAACATGAAAAAGCTATTTCTGATTCATTTCTTTGGAGGTTTCAAGGCATTGCTTTCCCCCCCTTTATTTTCTTAGAGAAAAGAACAAACAATAAGAACTCTGCACAAATTATGTGTGTCAGGCTCCAACTCTTCTATCTCCTGTATACAGTTAAATATAATTTATTGTTCTTTCCTCTTATTTTGATGTGTGTAATATTTCTTGACTGTGACATAAAATGCATGATTGGATTTCCCTTTGTTTTGGCAGGGCTCATCTGAGTGTGAATTCTAAGGCACAAGTGATGATAGTTTAGGATAACCAAACAGGAACAGGAAAATAATTACTGCACATTATGATTAAAATCTCTAGCTATGAGACTCTGAAGTTTTCAGACATGTTTAATATAGCACTTCCTGGATTATATTACTACAGATAAACATTCATGCTTGAATGCTCACTCATATGAAAGCCTGCCAGCTTATGGAAATGTGGCACATGCAACGAATTGAGCTTTTTCTTAAGTTTTTAGTTTATCATGGACATGGACAAGGTTTCTTTGCTCATACATTCCCCCATGGAGAAAATGATGATCAGGACAAAACAAAAATAAATGTATTTACAAGAAGTCCTATTATATAACATTATTTATGGATGACCGATACCATTTAGCATTAACCAGATCAATTCCTTTAAATATCTTGGGCTCTCTGTTTTTATGCTTCTTTGTCTTGGAGAAACTGAGAAAAATTATGTCTGAAAAAGCCCAAAGTTGCTCAACTATAGCATTGCATTTTGCGAACCAGAATGGCAAGAAGCATGATTTAACAGCTAATAAGATATATGGGGCAACTGTATTGATTTATCTGATCTGTGGAGCATGCAGTTCTATAGCTTTGTTTGCAGCTGTTCAATCAAAAATTCTAAAGGTCAAGTTAAACACATCCCACTGCATCCTTAATTCTTTCCTTGGGCTGAAGACTAACCTGATTCAATTGAAGCAGATATAAAGCTTTGCTGCATGAAATTCTGATTTAAAGTGATATAGATTGAGAGCACCTTAACTTCCCTGATTTGGGGCAACAAATTTCCATCCTCAGGGATCAAGAAATAAATTTAGATTCAAGACTCTGTATTCAATATGTAAGTTCAGCTGGTTTCAGGAAAGAGCCTGGGCAGAAGTTAAATAGAATATTATTTTCAGATCTCCAGATTAGCTTCATCTTCTGTCTTTAGTTTTTAGAATAGATCCTTCTTAGTAGTTCCCTAGTTTGCCAACATTATGCTCGAAATATAATAATCTTTATCCTGGCTAAGCATAATGTGCTGCCACTAGATAGATAAACTGATATATTTGCAGGAGTATCTTTTTTCATGCATTATAAGAGAAATTGAATAAATTCTTCTGCACTCCCTTTTTATTCACTTTAGTGTCAGATTATTATTATTGTCAGCCTTGTGAGGGAATCCAGAGAAGAAACACATCCAGATGAACTGATTTTATTTTATTGTAAGGTTAGATTAACAGAATCGTGCAAGTCTGAAAGTACATTTCTTCCCCTCTAAATAAGGAGAGCCATTTTACTATTAAAGAAAACCATGCTTCTAAAGATGGTAGTTATGCTAAAATAACCATTGCTTTTGTTAATAGGAGAAGGAAACTAATGTCCCTGTAGGCCAATTACTTTTCTTAATTAATATTAATTTTCCTCAGTTAAATATGAATATTAAATACTAAATTAATGTTGTTAAATTCTTAAGAATATGTCATATTTCTCTTTCTTAATTTCCTGCATTGGTCTACTTTAGACAATTAAATTGAGCCTAGATCTCAGCTGCCTCTATTCAATGTCATTCTCCCTTTGTTAAGGTGAGTAAAACTTTCTTTTCTGCAAGAAAAAGATTGGAGAGGGATTGTAAGAGGTGAGGGGAGTTGTTTATGGTTGAGAATAGTTACTTTGGACATGATAGGATTATGTGAAGTGGGGGGACCAAACCTGGCCCTTTGCAAGTTGATGGAGAAGTGTCCTGAAAATAAATCTTAGATATTTTGGCCATAATAGGCCATTGCAATCCACAGTGAAAACTATTAGAATGGCACAGTATAACATTGTATTTACAGGCTATGCATTTTCTGCAATAGCCAATGATAAATTCAAGTCACACTGCATTCAAGTCAATGTTGGCTTCCAGCAACTGCTGGAAGTCCCTGGAGCTTTCTTGGCAAGATTTTGGAAGTGGTTTGCCACTGACCCCTTCCTAGGACTGAGAGAGTGGGATTGGTTTAAGTCAGCCTGCTCGCTTCATCCCTAGGGTATGAGTAGAACTCTTGGTCTTCCAGTGTCTAGCTGGATACCTTAACCACTATACCAAACTGGCATAGTGTGTCAGATGCTAGTACGTAATTGGTCATTTTAACTAGGTAATTATTTAACAATTTCACAAATCCATGGAGAAGAAGAGGCCTTTCTTCCACCAGCCAAGTGTTATCTAACTCCAGTTCTAACAGTTCACAATTAAAAATAGAACTGTCTTGTTTAGGACATTTCTGATTGTGAGAAATGGACTGTGAAAGGATGATACATTTCTATACTTAGCTTGTGATCTTTTCTTGACCACACTTGATGGAATAACTGTTGTTTTGATCCATAAAATCAATTTTTTTCTCCATTTATTCTGGGCCTTTTGCCTGATCAGAAACCATATGCAAAAGTGGCATGTTGATATGCATTTATGCATATGATATATAATGTGGTTTCTATTGGCTTTATCCATATTGGATGATGTCTCTTGTTTGTATCTGCTCAGCAATTCAAAGAATGACATAAACTGTCATATCACTATTTCAAATAATACCATCAATTTTATGCAACACAATGTCTGGATTCAATTTATTTCTCAATATGTCTTCCTTTTTCTTTGTTAGTCTGAATGCAATTAATGAACTTTATTAAGAGTAATTTTAATTTATTCATAAGAGACAATGAAGTAAATTAGAGAAGATTATTTGCAAGAGTGATCAGTGCTAAAATGTAATCTGATCTGTAATCAGTATCATAATCCTGAATGGATGTAAATCCAGATACATTTGTTGTCTGATCCTTTGAAAATGTCTGTATAAGATAGGTGCCAATTCAGAGACTCTGGTTACATTTATTAAAAGTAAAATGTCAGTTCTGAAACTGTGTTATTTGTTGGAGGAAAATTGATGATAAAAATTAAATTATTCAATGAACATATAATTCCTGATTTTTGTTTAAAGGAGAGAGGGAGAGAGAGAGGGAGGGAGGGAGGGAGAGATATCTTAAAATGCATGCTCTTAATTTTTGAAACTCAAATTGTAGATACAAATGATTCCAAAACCCCAATAATATTTCCCCATTTTCCAATCTAGTGGTATACGATTACTTGTACCCTGTATGTACTTCATACTCGTATCCAAGTTTGTGTGGAGAGATCTGAAGTTTGAAAAGACAGAAAGTATCTTACTTTCTAAGAAATTGTCCCCAGTAGAGGAGAGAAAGAAAAAAGTCGTTACCATTCCTTTTTACCTTCATCCTCTATCAAAATCTTACTGGAGTAAATAGTCTTACCATGATAGAAAGGAGGAAGGATTGAAGAGAATTCGTCCAGACAATGACTTTTTCTGCCTACTTTGTTCTCAATAGCACATTTGGTTTTTTTCCCTTCAACCTTTTATCCTTTGACTGTGGACACTAGGAAGCATGACTAATGCTATCTGTAGACCAATTCATTGTTAGGAGAACCTTCCTTCTTCTTTTTCAACACTGCATGAAATCACAATGAGATGTATTCATCAGTTCCTCAATAAAAATCACCAATAATCTCACTTTTTGCAGATTGAATGTTCATCTGGTGATCATCAATGCGAGCAAAGTACAGATGGCACAGAGTGGTGAAAGTATAATTTGAGAAAGTCCCATGTTTTTAAAATTAATGCACAATCTTGTGAAATGTTACTGTGACACCATGCAATTTTAGGGATGATTTAAGATGAGGATTCAAGGAATTGTCCCACCTCTACATAAAGCTAATGTTCGCCTATAAATTTTTAATAGAAGAGTAAAGCACATCCTTATATTTTTCTTATCAGAAAGATATAAATGAAAGCAGAACACATTTTTTCTTATTGAATAATGCCTTCATTTTATGCAAATGTGCAGGGAAATAATCAGGAGTGGGATTCAGTTTTTTTAACAACCAGTTCTGTGGGCATGGCTTAGTTGGTGGGTGTGGCTTGGTGATCATGTGACTGGGTGGGCATGGCCAACTTGACATCACTCATGTCAAGGGGCGTTTCTCCTTGCCTGGCCTCTCATGACAGTGGGGATGCTGCAACGGTCATAAGTGTGAAAAATGGTCATAAGTCACTTT
>JANHFN010005256.1:4325-14330 GCA_032468175.1 Toxicocalamus goodenoughensis
GTTGTATTTGCTTGGAAACATTCTTTATCTGAGGTTTGCCATCCGAGATTGGAACATTCCTGCAATTACAATTCTACCGCAAGGGATGGGTTGCATCTAACAAGACCTGGGAAGCCTTAGTAAGAACATACTTGGAATACTGCATCCAGTTTTGGTCACAACAATATAAAAAAGATGTTGGAAAAAGTGCAAAGAGCAACTAAGATAATTAAAGGCCTGGAGACAAAAACATATGAAAACTGGCTTTGATTAGTCTAGTGAAAAATAGGACTAGGGGAAAGAGGATAGCACTGTTCCAGTATTTGAGGGGCTGCCACAAAGAAGAAGGGGGAGGGGCAACCTGTTTCCCAAAGCAACAGAAGGCAAGACAAGAAACAATGGATGGAAACTAATCAAGGAGAGAATGTAGAACTAAGGAGAAATTTCCTAATGGTGAGAATAATTAACAATTAGCCAGTAGAATGACTTGCTGTAAGAAGTTGTGGGTGCCCCATCAATGGAAGCTTTTAAGAAAAGACTGGACAGCCACCTGTCTGAAATAGTATGGTCTCCTGCTTGTGCAGAGGATTGGACTAGATGACCTCCAAGATCCCTTCAAACTCTGTTTTTTTATGAGGTAAAAATAGTGGATGTTTCTGCCTCTGGTTATTCTATATGTTCTCCTGTATGTAGCAGCTCACATACTGGCAATAAGTCTGTTGTAAATGATGCGGTGAGTTAACAGTGAAACTACAGAGAACCATTTTCATATTATGTTACAGTTTAGGATAAAAGGGGAAAAAATCCTTGTTTCCTCTCATGAGGGCCTCATGTTATTTCTCACCTCCTGTCTTTTCTATCCATCGTGCGATAGCAAGGTAGCTATTTTAAATGAAGTTTGAATAGAAAACATCATCACGCTCCCAAGTTCAGCTGGAGTTCTCTTTCTGCAGCTCCTTCTCCAGGAGAAATTCTGAAATTGAATTCTTGCGCATAATTTCTGTACAACTTTTCCATCCAAAAAAGACCAAGAAGAAAAGTGAGTGTACCAGTGAGTGTACTGTAATTGGAACATATATAATTAGAATTCATTTTAGGTCATAAAACACAGCAATTTTAATTTAATTCTGTAGTTAGAAATTCTTCATACTTAACAGTTTATTCTTTCTCCAATAAAGGCTGACAGCATCATTTAGTGATTTAAATTCTGTGAGTAACGTGGACTTCATTTTTTCCTTCCCACTGTTATTATCTGATTTATTTATTTATTTTACAAAAGTTCTGAGTGTAAAGAGGCTCTGACTATGAACAAAGATTGTAGGGGAGTTAATTGATGATTTATATGTGTTGAAACATACTAGCCAGCTTTGATTTTAAAGACAGAAGCTTACAGAAAGACATTGTACGGTGTAAAATTTCTAATCTTAAGATATTTTTCCTCCATTCAGAATACACACATTTCTGAAAGACTGAATGTTCACAATGCATCTGATTTCTGAATTCAGTTTTTTAATCCCTAAGGCAGAGGCTTTTTAAAATTATTATTATTTGCATGCTTATCTTGCTCTATTACTTGTCCACTTGATCTTTCATTGGTGGCTGCCCCTGTGAAGAGAGAAACTGTTCCATCTGGGTGACAAAAATGTGCAGACATTTGTTTTCAGGAAAGGGCTAGTAGAAATGGAAGGAATCCAGTCCAAGGGAAAAAGAAAAGTAACATTAATAAGATGAGACCACCAGGAGGAGAAGGAAAAGTGAAGCGTAAGTAGATTTTAAACCCTGAGAGACAATTATGCAGCGATAATAACAGTGATAATTGAAGGAACACAAAAGTAGTACAGAGTATAGTTTGGGGAAGAAGCAAACAGGGAGGTTAAGCAGCTGGAATTGAAGGGATAAGGTAATAGATGAGTGGTTTTGTTTTGCTTTATTTAGGATTAGATAGATGGTCGCTTGAGATGAATTGGAAGGCAAGAAAAGTGCATATTTTCAGTTACATGCTTTTTGTTTATGTAATATGGGAAATAGTTTATCTGTAAGAAGAGAGAGAGAGAGAGAGAGAGAGAGAGAGAGAGAGAGAGAGAGAGAGAGAGAGAAGACAAATGATAGATGGTAGAGATAATAAGATTTTACTTGTGTTTTCTATGCCAAATGTATAATGTCTCCTTTCCCCCAATAAATCTTACACATTACTTTTGCGTATAATTCCTGCAAGGGTCAGATCTTCTGCATTGAAAAAAGACGTAGGCTGTTTCATATTCTTAATAATTTGCCTTGCTGAATGATTGAAATCAGAAGCAGATAAGGAAGTGCTTCCTTCATTTCATTAACAGAAAAAAAACCCGGCAATCATCACATCATAACTTTTGCAAGTGTGGGAGACACACTAATGTTGATATTTTTGTGCAGTGTCTGTGAGGACAGAGCTGGATTTTGGTAAGTTGCCATTTTTATGTCACAGAGGAGGATTTGCACACAATACAGATAATTGCACATTATAAATTATATACACATTACACATTACAGTTATACGATATAAAAGGCTGAGCATGAACATCAGCTGTATTGGGGGCTTGTTATACAGCTAGTTCAAGCATTGTACAGCTCTCTGGAGGGAGGGGGAAAACCCCAATGGAATTTTTCCCCAGCTGTTCTGGGAGTCTATAATTGAACAAAGCAAAGAAATAGAATGGAATAATTTTTGCACATTTCTGTCTCTGTGGTGAATAGTCTTTGGATGTCCATTTACTGTGTGTACATCACAGATTCAATTCAATGAAATTAGTTGGACTTCCTTTGCATAAAACCCACTGCTGCCAAATTCCCAATCCCAGCCTAACCAACAATACCCTGGTAGTTATTTTTTTTAAGTTGTTATTGGTCAAAGTAGAGAAATATAAAGGAAAAGAGTCTACATTAAATTGTGATTATAAAGAACATTTTATGAGTCAAATAGCAAACTTTTACATTTGTTCCACTGTTCAAAATAAGCATTTTTTCTCAGTTATTTAGGCTTTACCTTCTTTGCTATACCCAAACCCTTCCAGAGAGTCAACATTGCTATTTGTTGCTATAAGTAACAGATGCCATATTGAATTAGGAAAATAATTCAATGTCAAACTGAGATAAATAAATATAATATTTTCCCCAAGTTATATTAACATACTTATTGTTTTGAAACTAGAATAAAACTAAAACACTACAAGACTAAATAGTGAGAGTTAAAGAACCTTTTAACTTCTTACATTGCCAATATAAGAAATCTAATGTGCCATCCTATGTTAAACATTATTTGAAGGGTTCAATAGAACTGAGATACTATTTACTAATGAATTAATTTCATTCTTAAATGGCAATCTGCATAGATGTTCATTTAGCACATGAGAGGGTGTTGTAAATATTTTTTTAAAAAAACCAAATAAATTCAATCAAATACACAATTAAAAAGATATATAACACAAAAGTACATAAAAATAATCTAAGATGCAATGTCTCAGGAAAAATACTTACCTGTATTTAGAAAAAAACTGCTGAAAACTATTCTTATTAAACAAATTCTCCCTAGCCCTAGCAGCCAGAAAAAGTCTGCTTTGGATACCTCCCAGGGCGGGTGGAGGACCATGGGCTATGAGGTAGGTTTAGTGGTAAGTAGGTTCTGTCTAGTGCAGGGGTGTCAAACTTGCATCATCACATGATGTATTGGGACTTTTTTCCCCTTTGCTAAACTGGGCATGGGTGTGGCCAGTGCATGATGCTTCCGGCCCATGGGCTACAAGTTTGACATCCCTGGTCTAGTGGATCTCCAAATTATAGATGACATAGCTCCCTGTCATCTCTAATACCTTACCTTCTTGTGAAGGCGCTTACACCTTTTTGTTTCAGACAACTTCAGCTTTGAAGATGTTCTTTGAGTAACATTCCATTTCATGTATTTCTTTTATTTATTATATTGCTTAATGCTCATGCTGAGTTTTTAATTACAGGTAGTCCTCACAATAATGGGAACCAGGAACGCCATTGCTAAATCATAAGACTTGACATGACGTGACAATGCTGATTTAGAATGGCGATGCTGGCAGTTGCCATAGTTAGGCAAGTCTCTTATGGTTGCAGTCTGCAGTCATATGATCATCATTTGCAGCTTCTTGTTGGCTTCTCCACTGAATTTGCTGAAGCCAACAGTGAAGGTTGCAAAGCTCTATAACTGTATAAGTGCCTAATCATGCTAAACTCCCAAATTACTATCACTAACTGCAGAGATGCAGCAATGGCTGCTAGTATGAAGGCCAATCATATCTCTTTTTCAGTGCTGTCATAACTTCAAATGATCACTAAATAAGTGGCCATTATATGAGGACTACCTGTATTCCTATGCTGTAACAGACAGACAGAAACTCAATTTCAATCATTAATTAATAAAAATACACACAGTAAAGCAAGGAAAGTTAATCAAGGACTGTTGGCAATTATGCTATGCACAATACCCAGAATGTTAGCGTGATATAAAAATTCTATGTAATATCATAAAAAAATAATGTTTTGTTGTAAAACACTTCAAGTCTCCTCCGTAAGGAAGAGTGGCATAGAAATTAATAACCTAGAGTAGCTATTTTCACCAATAGTAGGAATAAGAACAAGCAACCCCCCCCCCCCAAACCACCACCACCTTTTGCATCTGCAAAAGTGTTCCATTTATTTTCGGGAGAAATTGAAGAAATTTAATGGAAGTAGAAGAGCTTTGCCAGGGAATATCCCACTATATTTCATGCCATGCACATTACAATTACGGTAGCAAAGTTGATTCGTTAAGGCACACATGATGAGATTGCAAAGATTGCTCAGATGTCTCATTCATTACCTATTTCCAAAAACTGAAAGTGGTTGCAGGATCAGTGAAGAGAAATAGAAACAATAACAACAACAATAAATCTAGTTTATCTTTTGAAGATAAGCAGAGAAGGCTTTTTAGGGTGATTTGAATATCCAGCAATTTATTCTATGAGCAATGAGAGAGAGAGAGAGAGAGAGAGAGTATCTAACTGTGAACAAGACTCTCCTGTGTGTAGTAACCAACCAGCCATGAAGGAAGCTCAATAGATTGGCTTACTTGGAGACAATCCAACTGCCTCTTTGCTACGTGAAAGCACTAAATAACAGATGGGAATAGGATGACTGATTTAATTAGAATACTTTAATAGAGGAATGGCTAAGCCTTTCACAGGTCTATCAGTCAGATAGGGGTGGGAGAGTATTCCATTAAATCTTCCAAATTAATTGTTCCTTGGGGACAGTATGTCAAATAAAACAGATCTTGAAATAACAATAATTACAGCAATAAGAGTAACAATAATATTGATTTTACTGGTCCATCTTGGAAGTAAGTAAAAATGCTATATGATAAATGAGTCTTTATGGATAGTCAAATATTTATCTAGACCTATTAATTGGAATAAAACCTCTGCTTAAGTTATATGTTTATCTGATTCTATCATAATGGTAAGTGCCAGGAACTTTTTTCAAAGAGAAAACTAATTATTGTAATTTGTGAAATATATAACCTTTGTCCTGTTCAAAATTAATGCAGCCAAGGTCTAATGTGTGTGTATTTGTGTGTGAATAAAGAAATCATACAGGGAATTAAATTAATGTTTAAAAATCTTTTCTCAGTTACTCATGCCATGAAAGATAGAAATTCTGCATTTTTAGCTCGAAATAGAACATAGAATACTAGAATTGGAAGGGACATTTGAGGTCTTCTGATCCAGCCTGCTGCTCAAGCAGGATAGCCTATACTATTTCAGATAAATGGTTGTCCAGTCTGTTTTTTAAAGCCTTCAGTAATGGAGCACCCACAACTTCTGCAGGCAAGTTGTTCCATTGGTTGATTTCTCTCACTGTTAGGAAATTTCTACTTAGTTCTAGATCATTGTCTTGGTTAGTTTCCATCCATTGTTTCTCATCGTCTTGGTGCTTTGTAAAATAGTTTGACTCCCCTATTTTTATTGTATTGTATTGATATGATATTATTATATTGCTCCATTATCTGTATATTATTCTTGCAAAGCCTAACCAAACTAATGGCAATCAGTTGATGCAACTGTCTTCTTATCATTCAAGCAAATCCTCACACATGACATACTGTATACTAGGATGATGAAAAGAATAGCATACCACAAGGACTAGCAAGGCAATAGTTAAGAAGTTAGTTACTGAAATAGAAAAATACTGAATAGATTAATCTTCTGATATAATTAATTGAATTATATCAGAAGAATAATCTACTCAGTATTTTTCCCATGCTTAGAATTTGTATAAAAAGTAGTGAACAATATGAGAAGAATGTCATTTATTTTGTTTATCTGAGCATTATGGATGCTTACAAATTAACATTGAAAAAAACCCTTCAGAATAAAAACAATTTATTCATTTTTCATTGTAATATTGCATTTTCCTTCCCAAGAATAACTATTGTTCTGTTTGATAAAAGAGAACTCTCTATCTTCTTTCAATTCTCTTAACTGAAATTATCCTAGAACCGTGATGGCGAACCAATGGCATGCATGCCGCAGGTGGCATACAGCCGTTGGTGCAGGCATGTGAACTGCAGCCAAACTTACTTGTGCTGCACATGTGCGCACCTCCCAGCTGATTTTCAGCCTATTTGAGGCTGTTTTCGCCCTCCTGGTTGCTTTGAGGGAAGGCTCTGAAGCCTTGAGAGGCTGAAAAACGGGTCTTCTGGAAATACCGGAAGTGTCAAAATGGGCCTGTTTTCAGCCTCCTGAAGCTTCAGAGGCTTCCCTTGAGCTCCAGGAGGGCACAAACAGTCTTCCCTGGGCTCCAGAGGTCCTCCAGAGGCTGAAAACAGGCACTTCTGGTATTTCCAGAAGGCCCGTTTTTCAGCCTCCCGAGGCTGCAGAGGTTTGCCTCAAGCCTCTGGGAGGGCGAAAATGGCCTCAAACAGGCCGAAAATCAGCTGGGAGGCACACACTTATGTAGTGTAGGTAAGAGGGTGGGGCGGGGGTATAGCAAACACATATGCAGGGGGGGTAGGGTGAATTGCATTGTGGATGCTGGCACACGCGCACTTTCGGCACACCATAATAAAGAGGTTTGCCATCACTATCCTAGAATTTTCAACTGATTCAGGATTGGATCCAAAAATTTATATTAGACAAAAAGATGTTTCTTGTGATCTTTAAGTTAATTTAAAAACTCTTGTTGAAATGCCTTCCATTTTTCTCTCTCTTGGGGATTTCTTACAGGCTTACAAATCCTATAGCCTTTTACTTTTCCAGGAAGAGTGGTCCTAAAGCATTTGGCATGCATTTCAGTGTGATCCACAGTTCTTAAATTAATCGGGTAAACTAACATGTAATGTTATTCAATTTTTCATGAATTTAGATTGTATAATCAAATTTAAAAATGAAGCAAAAAAGCTTAATGCAAATAGTAGTGCAATTATAAAATATGCATAAATTAAGGGGAAAGTCCACAAAAAGTCATATAGTGCTTTCAACCATGTTTGTTTTGATTTTTAAAAAATGAAATGAAGAGAGTTCTCTGTCGTCACTTTACTCCATTTTCTTGTGAGCATCCCATGTCCCTTTTCCTATAGATATTCTTCAGTTGAACCAAGCAAATCACTGATGAAGCAAAAGACTGGTCTTTAGTCATTATTAAGTCTTCTTATTAAGCATCATTGTCTTCCAGAACTCTTGATTGCCATAAAGTCTTAGCTGAGACAGAGAACTGGGCAAACTAAAAATCCTAGCAACTTTTCATCATTAAATTTTTGTTGATAAGGCTCTTAAGAGATGGTCTTGTCCACCGGATGACAGCACAGAAAGTTTGCTAGCATCAGACCTTTTAAGAGTTTATGATTGCATATATAACTGTCCTGCCTCCAATTTTATCCACAACAGTGTAACCTTGTGAGATAGGTGGGATTAACAGTAGCTTCCGTGGCTGACAAAACAAGTTCCTAGACCATCATTTCAACAATTATACTATGAAAGCTGGTTTATTAGCCAAGCTGGATTCAGAGATTTGAATCTCACACACCCAAAGTGGCAAGACAAGCTAGTATATATAAACAGGCAGCCAATCTCCTACTCACCTGACCAATGATGTCACCTAGTTGGGTAATGAAACATCTGCAGGCAAACACCCAAACTGAGAGGGCATTAAGATTTTGTATTAGAATACAAATTTAGCTGTTCAAAATTACTTAATAACATAATCTTTTTAGTTACCTGGTTTAAAAATTTGGCAACATCTTTAATTTTACCTCATTGATGTTTTCCTCCCTGATAATCTGCAGTATAGATATTAGAAAAAAGTGAATGGTGGGTCAGAATGATAAATGTTATTTGTTTTTTGTATCCTGAAGCAAAATAGAATGAAGAAAGCAAAGAAAAATAAAATAAAATTATTTGAAGATTTTAAAAAATAATTATAATTAGCTAAAGTTATAAAAGGGATGTGGTGGTTCAGTGGCTAAGACACTGAGCTTGTTGATCAGAAAAGTCGGCAGTTCGAATCCCTAGCACCGCATAATGGGATGAGCTCCTGTAACTTGTCCCAGCTTCTGCCAACCTAGCAGTTTGAAAGCATGTAAAAAATGCATTTTTCTACATGCAAGTAGAAAAATAGGGACCACTTTGGTGGGAAGGTAACAGTGTTCCGTGAGCCTTCGGCATTTGGTCATGCTGGTCACATGACCACAGAGACATCTTTGGACAGCGCTGCCTCTTTGGCTTTGTAACAGAGATAAGCACCACATCCTAGAGCCAGAAATAACTAGCACGTATGTGCGAGGGGAACTTTTACCTGGCCGATTGTTCATTTTCATGCTGATGTATCAAGAGTGCATTGTTATCTTACCATTTGGATCAGCTCTGATAGCAAGGAGAGTCCTATTTCCAAAGATAAGTATCAATTGTTAGATGCTCACATTAATGTTTAGATAGATACCTGCAGAAAAAGATCATTTTTTAAAAGCCAAACTACATTTTGTCCTCAAGGGAATTTCTATTAAATATTGCATTCCAATTGGTTTTTAAATTTATGATAAATATTCTATATTTTGAAATATATTATTGCTCTTCAGAATTGCCTTGGAGCTGAGAAGATGAAGAGAGGATGGGGATGTTTGCACTTTGAAATTTATAGTTATGGGGAAAAAAAGATTGGGGTTATATTTGGGGAAGTATTGGTTGATTCATTGAGTTTCATTATTCTTTTTTCCCCATTTTCCTGACACTTGGTACTGACTTTTAGAAAGTGGTAGGCAATACTAAAATGTCTTTTCAAAATATATATTTAACTTGCATCAGTTAGTTTTATTTATTGTTTGGTGGAGCCTTTTTATTCTTGTTTGTGCTTTTTGCAATAATGTGCTTTTATGTATAACTGCATGTATTTTTGAAAGCAATATATACCAGCACAGCATCTCAGTATCCCTGCAGCCAACTAATATATTAAGGCTATTTTAAATTATGTTTCGGAGCTCTTCCACAAATTCAATACAAGCATAAGTTCAAAAGTTCTGGGGCTATTTGAACTGGAAATTTTTAGTTTGCCCCTTGTTCAAGAAAAATATTTTACCCCATCATCTGAAGAAAAAAAAACCCCACCCATCTCCTTCTTTCTTACTGTTGGAAATATGATTGCAACCCTTTATTTGGTTGAGGTTGGTTTAAAAATCTAGATGAAGAGTCATATATTCTTCATCAGATAATATAGTCTTCATGCAATCGTATTTAGACATACAAAATTTATTATTCAGGAATGGAGATTTCAGAAATAGTTTCTGCCTTTCCAATTTCAAGGCCCTTAAACAATTTAATTTAATTTAATTTGGGAGGCATACAAATTAAATTAAATTAATTTTTAAATTTAGATGCCTCCTAACTCCCAGTGATCTGGAGGCTTATAATTAAAAGAGAAACATAACACACACACACACACACACACACACACACACACACACACACACACACACACACACACACACACACACACACA
>JANHFN010005256.1:36244-51248 GCA_032468175.1 Toxicocalamus goodenoughensis
ATTTTTGGTCTGTTTGAGGCCTTTTTCGGCCTCCCAAAGGCTTGAAGAAAGCTTCTGTAGCCTTTGCAGGCTGAAAAATGGGCCCATTTCATCATTTCCGGTATTTCCTGAAACACAGGAAGTGACAAAATGGGCCTATTTTTTGAGGAGGCTGGAAGAGGCCTCAAACAGGCCAAAAATCAGCTGTGAGGCACGCGCATGCACAGTGAGGTAAGTTTTCCTGCAGCTCACGTGCCGGCACAAATGGCTCTGTGTGCCACGTGTGGCATGCGTGCCATACATTCACCATCACTGCTATAGTATTTTAGAGCAGTCTCATAGTATTTTACAGCAATCTCAAATGTCATTTTGCCCCCAACAATCTAGTCATCATTTTAAAATCTTAGAAGGATAGAAGTCTGAGTCAACCTTGAGCCTGATCAGAATTGAATCCTCAGTTGTAGGCACAGTTTGCCTATAATACTGCATTCTGACCACAGTGTCACCAGGGCATAATTAATAATAATTTTAGGTATGCATGATTGTTTTAGTTTTGCATCTGTTGCACAGAATTGCATGTTTGGTGAGATGCCTGGCTATATAATTTGGACAAATAGAATAATAAAACTTATAAATAAATATAATAAAATAATTAAAAAGTTACAATGAAGCTGTTGCATTACAATAATAGACCATACATTGCTACAGGAGTTCTCATTACAATATCCTTTTTATGAACAATAATAGAAAACCAACCAACCCCTTCTGTTCATTGTATAACACGAGGAAGAGCTGGAAGAACATATTTTTCTCTCCTCTAAGAAGATAAAACAGAATTAGCTGTCAGCATGTTATGTGTTAGCTTAACCATCTTTTTTTTACATAGTCACCATCCAGCCAGCTGTACTGTGAAAGAGTTTTAAGACAGTGTAGAAGAGAAATCTGATTTAATTAAAAAAAGGACATTCTCATAAGAATATTTTTTAAAAAAAGATATATCTCCAACTGTAATATAATTTTAAGAGTATGGGTAGTCTTACATGCCAGTGCTGCTTCCTTATCCTGATTAAGTCTGGAATGTTTATAGAACTATCATGATCATATCTCATAATTCTTCCCTGGGCCAAAAACAGTGTCTCAAGTCCTACTCTTCTTTAACATGGAACCCTTCAGCTCTACTCACTTTAATTGCTTTAAAGAGAACTCATAAATCTATTCTAAACACAAAATTTTACTGTTAAGGTTTAATAATATTTCTGAGATCTTCTCTTCTAATTAATTCCAAAATCTAGGTCAAAGATATTCCATTATTCACTGTGAGAGAGGGGTTACATGGAATTGGTCATGAAACATGAGATTGTCTATCACTAGTTCTGACTGCATTAACGGAAAACTCCTTTCTTTCATTGTTAGCCAGACACTGATGGTTTCAGGATATACAATAAGTAGTTTACACAATTATTTGTGAAGGAGGTAGTTATTTGTTTTTTTTTCAAGCTTAAATTGAACAAATGGCTTTAAAAAGTTCCAGATGGAACAGCTTCGCGAAAGCCTCTCATTCTACCATCTGAACTACCCAAGACAAAATTGCAGAAAATTAGTAAGATTTCTTTAACTGAGAAAGCAGACCACTTACAGGATGGATCTATAGGGGGGATATGTAGGACACCATGATTTTCAGACTCACAAGTATTTTGGATTTTATTCATGTCAATTCATTTTCCACCAAGTGTTCTACAATTAGTTATTCTTTGTGATATTTAATATATAGCCTAAGCATCTATGAAATAATCATGTTTATAAATCCACATGATGGCTGTCAAGCATACAATCGTGTAGTTTTTTTTTTCATTTCAGAACCTTGTAGACCATCTACAATTTATTTCCAAAATATGAATTTAATGATGAATCATGCTGTTTTGTCATTTAAGCTTTTATTCTTTAGTATTACTGTACATTCTGAAATAATAATCAACTCTAATCACTCTGTTATTAAAGAAGAAATTCACAGGAAGGTTCTGATTACATATTTTATTACGTTTGAAGCTGGAGGTCACTATAAATAACCAAGATCCAGAGAAATACTATCAGGGAGAGGATAAATCATAGTTCTAGTTAATATAAAACAAGCAACATCTAAATTTTCCTTTCTCAAAGACATTCCTTCTGTAACATCCTGGCTCTAAGTACCTAACCATTTATTACACATAGTACATGTTCTTATAACAAGTCCCAAGTGAATATTTCCCAGCTAAGCTGCTTTGGGAGGATGAAACAAGTAAGTTAAATGCAAGTGTGGGACTATGTGTATCTGTGGATGTCTTTACAGTAATCTCTCTGAAGGTTCCACATTTTCTTGCACCAAATTAAATGGCAAAGAAAATCTCATTTCTGGACAGCAAAATAAACTACAAGGTGAAATAAAAAATATCCACTGAATTAATCTCAAGAAGACCACTAAGAGAAACAAAACCAATACTGGATCACTCTGAGACTATAAAAAGAAAAATGTTTTAGAAGACGAGGAAATCTTCTGAGAAACAGTAAGATGGGCTTCTCAATGACACAAAACCAGAGGTGGAGAATCTAGGGCCGTGTTGGTGAACCTATGCCACGTGTGCTGGAAGTGACATGCAGAGCCATTTCCCCCGGCATGTGAGAGGTCACCCAGAAGAGCCCCACTGCGCATGCATGCATGCATCACCACCTGACAACTGATTGTCGGGTATCTGGCATGCATGCGCAGGGGGCGGAGAGGGGTGCATGGGAGATGCATGCACATGCGCAGGGATGTGGTAGATCCCAGATCTGGTAGATCCCAGACTGTACTAATAGAAAATTATTTTTCTAAGTTTGGATCATTATGTAGGCATACAAGCACCATAGCTACCAAATCATACCCAGCTACAGAAATAAGAGTATAAAAACCTTCACCCATACACCATAAGGGTAAATGTAATAGATGAAATTTAAAGGCAATCAGTAAACTATTAGTTATCATAGAGCCATAAATTAAGTTAGAAATCCAACAATTCTTTGTGCTATGCAAAACAAAAGTGTGTTCAGGTATACAACAGGCCAATCAATCTACAAGGCCAGTTTGTATCTTGGCCAGTTTGTATCTGAAATTGCTTATTCACATGAGCTTCTCCATTATTTTAATGTTACTAGTGATTATCTAGAAAGCCCTCTAATCAGCCTTGGCAATTTAAAAGGAGCTTTGCGATCTATTCTAAAAGCCACCCTCTGGTCCTTGGCACAAAGACATTGAGGTAACCGGCAAATCTTTGAATGCTTTCTGTCATTTTATTTTACTGAAGCCTTGCCATTTATGAATTTTTGCTGCCATTCTTTCAGATTTTTTTTTCTCCTCATTCCCTTCTGACAATTCTGTATTCATTGTGTGAATAACACCAAAGAGCATTTTCGCACTTCTCTCCCACTCTTTCTGTTCCATCTGTGAATGTTTTTAACTTAGGATGAAAGAAAGCCATTTTTAAACCCATGATGCAGTCTTACCCTCAGAGGTTTGGATTGAGAGCCACATCACAGCAGGCGGAAATTCAAAAAGCCTTCGAGTATCACGTGTGAAAATGTTTTAAGTGTTCTGTTAAGTGTAATGTTTTAAGTGTTCTCATTTTAAATCAAGCAATTTTCCATGTCGCTTCTCATCCACGATGCTCCCAAAAGTAAAATGTTGTTTGAGTTTTAGGCAAAGTTTAATTGCTCTTAGATGTTTCTAATTCTCATCTACCCCCTACATTAGCAATTTCATTTACTTTCTCACCAGAATCTGTATGGCAAGAAAAATAGAATAAACACAGAACTCTATTCAATGTTTTGATTTTTCTTAATATTGCACAGCTTTATCTTATCAAATGTTATTGTAATGGGACAATTTTTCAAATCAAAGAATGGAGGAACTAGAACTCTTTTAAAAAACTTTAAAAAAAAACTAGGACTACTACTTTCCTGTGTTTAATGGCTGGGTTCTTCCAGTTCTATAGTGCTTGATCTGTTGTCACTTAGCCCATTTTAGGATTTCTACTTCTACCCACGGTCTCTCCCTAATGTATAATATTTGCTGTAACTTAAGTGGAAAATTATGAGAATGATGGAAAACAATCAAATTACTACTTTTAATGTTATATAAATTGCATACATTATTTCAACGTCTTTTATCAGACTGGCCCTGAATTAAATTGCATCATGTAAGGGATCATTTTTTGAGAGTGATCCCTTACATGATGCAATTTAATTCAGTGTCCCTGGGACTAAAATGATAGTTGTCTTAACAAGGATCTCTACAAAGAAGGCTAACAATCAAGATGGTGATCTTGAAACATATATAAAAAAGAGTTGGGCTTCATCCATCTTGACTTTTTAATGTTTTGTTGTTTCCATCTCCTCTGAGATCATCCCTCTGATCTGATATCAGATCCTTCCCTGGCCGAGGAGTCTGTTCTCCAGCCTAAAAACTTGGGTGTTCCCCTCCAAATTTTCAGATGATCATCTCAGCATGAATTAAATCTTATGACTTTCCCATTGAGAGGTCATGCCTGCCTCTGTGTCACATATAAATATTTGCTTTTATATCCTTCCCCCTCTAAATGGATCTGCATTATACCAGCAGAGAAACTTAAAATCACATTTTCCAAAAGAAAAATGCAAAGCAGTGAAATGTCAGTTGACAATTTATCTTTAAAGAAATGCACAAACAGTAACAAACCTTTACATGTATAAATATCAAGATATTGTCTCACACTGTCCTCCCATATTCTTGGTAGTTTGTAGATGCCCAGTTTCTAGCATTAGTTACACTTGGGTTGCAGAGAAGCTGTAAGCTTTTCTAAACCTATTGATCTGCAGTCCTTCTGAAATTAAACTGCCAAGTGTCACTGTGTGCATGATATGTTATTGATTTTCTTCCAAATGCTTTGGAGAAAATGTGAGGAAGTAAGGAAAGGCATGACAGAAACAGCTTAGTTTCATTGGGATGATAACTTTATTATGCATCAAAAAAGCTCAGCTAATTTATTGTCTTATTTCAGCCTTTCTGCATAAACACATCTATTTAAAAACACATTTAAGGAAGTTTGATTTTAAAGAGGCAAAAAGCTATAAAGGCCCCAGATGATATTTAAAAGAAACAAAGAAACAAACAAAAAATGAGTGGGTAGATCCTTGTGATCATTGTCACCTAAGTTTTTTCCCATTCTGATATTTGTATATTTATTTTTAAACAATCCACAAGAAATGTGATTTTTGATACATTGTTTTTCTCCAAAATAGAATTTTCAAATCTCATTTTCTTATCAGATCTTTGTATTCTGATGCATTTGAATATATACGTCTATCTATATATGCTGGCTTGCAGATAATGGAAGAAGGCTGAAACAGGCCAAGATTTGCTAGGATTAGTAAATATGGAATTGCTGTAGCCATCACAGGATGTAGCAACATATTTGGTCATACTTAATTTCGGACATACTTAATTCAGTTTTTCAGTGATTTCTAAATAACACAGTTAATACCCCATTTTCCTAAATACCCCATTTCCCAAAAGTATAATCTATTCCAAAAATAAGTCCTAGCTTGATTTTTACATGTGTGCCCAATATTAGCCATACCCCCCAAATTAGCCCTAATTAAGACCCCACCCACTCCAGGGTACATGGATAAAAATTAAGCTAGTCTGAGGATGGGAGGTGGAGCTGCCCTACTAGTTACCTTCGGACAGTTGCACCGGCAAGTCTCACCTTGGCCAATTTCTTCTGCAGCCGGCAAGGCTTTCCTGAAGGCCTCTATAGCCGATAATAGAGCTTTGGATCAATCTGGAGCTCTGTTATTGGCTGCAGAGGCCTTCAGGAAAATCTTGCTGGCCATGCCAGCTGAAGACATTCCTGAAGGTCTCTAAAAAGCCCTGAAGGTGCCTCACACATCACACAAGTGAGGTGAGTCAGTGAATGACTTCCCCCTCCCTGGAAAATAAGACCTGGTGCCTTTTTTTGTATATATATGACGGGATCTTAGTTTTGGGGGGAAATGGTACAATGCAGGTGATCTGTAGATATCAGCTTGTTCCTACATCTAAGTTCTAATTCCTTGGTGTAGATAATGAACAGCAGATTGCAAAAACTGAAGAGAGATTAAGTCCCATGACAATGAATGAATTAAAGATCAAGGTGAAATGAAAGGAAGGAGTACAAAGTCAGTTTTTTTGATCAAGATTAAAATAGATAGTTTTCTATTAAAATTCTGGGAGCCATTTATGGACTTTTGTGGACACCAGGGTGGAAATGTTAACGATTTATAATTTGAGTATGGGTAAGAGATGAATTATGAGAAGGAGAAATACTTGCATATAACTTTATAAAGAGTGAAGAATTATTAAGCTTGTCTGCACTTATGAAGATCAGAAATCATTTTTTAAATTTCTTTTTTCTTATTGTTTCCTTTCCTTTCCCTCTTTCCTTGCATTTTCTTTTCTTTTTCCCTTGTTGAATTTTTGTATTCTATTATTGTTTATAAAAAAACTTTCAATAAAAATTATTTTAAAATGCTCATTCAGTAGACGCTCAATACACATTTCCTGATCAATAGCTGACTCATTTTTGTTTTACTATACAGACTTCTTAAATATCCCCTCTTCACTGCATTCAACATGATCTTATTTTCCTGCTCATATAACCAATATCTTCTACAGAACTATTTCAGCTTATTCTGACAAGTATTCATTCCTCAAAACAGATCACTCTTCTTAGCTTCTCTCAATTTCCTATTTTTTTGTAGGCATTCACTCAAGAGGCAACATTCATTAACTTGTTCTTGTTTTTCACCATTTTTAAATTATGCTGATTCAGAGAAGAATTTAATGCTGGACTCTTTACCTTCTCTATAGGAAGCTAAAGGCTATGAGCCACCTTGGAAAGAAGGATGAGAATCAATGATTGCAGCTTTTGGTTCAGAGAACTAAGAGGCTGACCTTCACTGCAACTGGAGTTTGGCATGACAAAAAGAGCATATATAACCACACTAACTAGTCCAAGATAGGAACTGTTGGCTATATCAGAACATCCTCCCACTGCAGGAAACAACTGTCCTGATTCCCAACTGGTGTTTCTGTGGCTTTCAGTCCCTTGTGCCCTAAAACATTCTTTGGATTGTCTTTTGTGGATTTCTGATTGTGGATTGTCTTTTGTGGATTTCTAATTCTAGATTATTTTGGGATAAGCCAACTTTTCTGCCTCCAATCCCTTTGAGTGAGTAGCCTTATACTACTGACACATGGCAAAATCTTTGTGTTTTCTATGTTCAAATCTTTGTGGGTCTCCCTTGAACAATCCGCTCCAATCTCTGCCTTGGTTCTGTTGACCCAAGCTGATTAAAGTTCACACAGTTGTAACTGCTTTGATTTTTATGGTGTTAGTCTCAAGCTTTATAAGACATACATTTTGCAATCTTCCATGTCAAGTACATCAGTTCTGATACATTTATTTTCATATGGATATTCCTCTTTGCATTGTATTGTGCAGTCAGTCTCATGTTGACTTGCAGGCAATTTTCAGAAATGAAGAGGGAAAAGTTTGTAAAGAAAGTGCAAGCTACCAAGAAACTAGAGAAGAACTTTTAAAATAAGAATGCTTTCTCTGCACTGAGCCACTGACTGTGTAATATCTACTCTCCCTCAAGTACTCCTTTTAGGATATATCTATTTTCCCCTACTTGATTCTTCCAGGCTAATGTCAACTGAATACATTTATATTTTCTCTATTTATACCCATTGTTTTGACAGCGAATTTAGTGATTAAGGCAGGGGTGTCAAACTCAGGGCCCAGGGGCCAGATCCAGCTTATCCTGGAAACAATGAAGGACCAGCCTGTGGTGCCTCTACCAATGAAAACTCCATTTTCACTGGCAGAGGGTTGCAGGAGACTATTGTAGCCAAAAATAGAGAATGCGATAGCTGCAGGTGGCCCTCCCAAGCTCTGTTTTTGCTGGCAGAGGGTTGTGAGGCTGTCGTAGCCAAAAACAGAGATTGGGAGCCCATTTTCACTGGCAGAGCAGTTGGGCCACCACAGGCACCCCCAACAGGAGCAATATCGAGCTGGCCATGTCCACCCCAGCTTCCCAAAGTCAAACACAGCCCTGATGTGGCCTTTAATGAAAATTGGGGTTGACATCCCTGGATTAAGGTATCAGGCTAGAAACCACGAGGCAGTGAGTTATGGTTCCACCTTAGGCACAATGCCAGCTGAATAACCTTGTGTCAAATCTGCCATCACACTGCTTCAGCCCTGCTTTGTGTTGATGACAGCCTATCATAAAATGTGAAGGGGGTGAGGGAAGATGGATATAAGGAGGGGCAAATGACAGGAAGTGTCAACTAGAGACAATGGTTGAATGATCCATGGAAATGGAATGCGAAAGAGGTGCCAAACTTTAGAACTGTTACCAAAACAACTAATTTGAACTGTATTGGACACTAGCAAGATGATCAGAGGGAAGGGCCTTGTAGAAGGGAAAATTATTGAATTTATGCAGGAATCTTCGACCTGACTTTTTCTACACTAATTTTAGTAAAATATACCTTTCACTACAAATGTAATCAAGGGTCTTTCTTTCCTAAACACCCAAGCTGGGCAGGCTGACACTGAGAGAGAATCCAAGAAGAAAGAGGCAATGGCAAACCACTTGTGAAAGTGTGCCAAGGAAACTGCAGGGACTAATCCAGGCAGTTGCCAGTTGTTGAAAATTGCCTTGAAGGCACACACACCCCCACCCTCCCCTCAGTAAAACAAACTTCACGTTGTTTACTATCTGAAAGAATTTCTGCCCGTATAAATATTGTCCGATCCATAAGGAATAGATGCAAAGGATTAGAGTTTAGCTCTTCTACTATGGAAAGGGCATCGTACTGCAATGCTATTTCATTTCTCTGGGGAAACAGCAAAACCAATTTACAACCTCCATAGGAAAATAATTTCGTCTAGACATATAGGCACGCAGCACTCAAAAAAAAATTAAGTGCTTGCCACTTCTGGTCAGTGTAGCCAAAAATGGCTGGCTGTTATCATTACCATATTTTTGTCCTTTTTTTTCACGGTGTGTCTATTCTTTCATTAAACCTGACAGATGTCAGAACAAGCAAATTGAATTGCCCCCCCTCCCCCAGCCCCAAAATTCTTATGAAACAGTGACAAGTGTAAGAGGGTGGCTATATTGATAACTGGCAAGACTTTTTTTCATTGGCTCTTAATTTCAGTTGTCAGCACTTACAGGAATATCTCTCTTTCAGGTTTCTGCATAAGGCTATTATTTATTTCCATATCATTGAATATGTTGACCATTTTCCATTTTAATTGGTAGTTCATTTGCAGTGTGGTTTGAACCGACTGCTGTGTTTAACTGGTAATAAATGGAGCATCCATGTTTTAAATTATTCTCAGCCTATTCTAAGAAGAAAGTAATGGCAGTAACATGCATTTAGAAATCTTTGTGATGGGAGTTAACTTTTGTGCAGAGGGGGAGGGGATTGTTGGAAATCAGCCCTAACCTAAGATATTTTTTTTTAGAATAATTGGCTTAAGTTAGATTTCAAGTTGTTTTACAGGATATAATACATACAGCTAATAGACATGCTGGCAAAGGTCACTCCCCTGGGAATAGAAAATTATGCTGTGCCAAACAGTTTGCTCCACTTTGAATATGTTCCATTTGTGAAGGTGGAGAATACAGAGTGACTGGAAAAAGGGGTATTAATTCTGTCTCAAATTCTTGTGGGAATGACCTTAATTGATTGATGGCAGATGACTCTTTTTCCTTCGCTTATTCTTAACAAATGAGCATGCAGCGCTTCATGGCCAAAAGATCAGTATTTAAAAAAGAAGAAGCAGGAAGAAAATGGAGTGCCCTTGTCATACTGCACACATATGCAAGTATTTTTTTTGGAAAAAGGGGGGGGGGAATCAAGACTTCTGCAAATTATGAGCCTGATTGACCAGGTGTTGTTTACAACAACAACAACAAAATTCTGGTGTTCTGCTTGCTTTAAAAGAGGTTATCATTACACACCATATTAATCTTTCCCAGTTCATGTTTTTTCTCTGTACTGCCATTGACCGAAATAAATATTGAACTGGAACCATTTAAATTTATGGTTTGCCAAAATGTCTGTGGTAATTTGTAAACTCCTGCTGCTCCTCCCAATTAACTGGGTTTATTTGGCCTTTAAAATGCAATGAATCAACCAATTAATCAATGTTAAAGAGGATAATTTAATATTGTTCTTTCACTTCTTATGTCACAACTGCTTTTGTGTCAAATTTCCCCCCCAAATGCCTGCTCCCATTTACTTATTAAAGAATTAGGATTATCTCACTTCCAAGACATTCATAGTCATTGCTACATATTTTCAACAGACGTATGCATTCTGATAGTTCCCTGCATGTTAGCTATGCATACTGTTTACTTCCAATCAAAATGTATATTATAATACTCAAAGTTCACATGTGATTTACAATATAACTTGAATTAGATAACTCCTCTGTTTCTCCCTCCCTCATTGACACCCTTATCTCACCCCAATTACAGATATATTCCTTCTTTTACTTGGGTTAAGCAAGGCATTAAATAGGATCTTATCTGATCGAAAGGGTTATGTTATTGGTATCGTTAGAATCTTAATAAAACTATAGTATAAGTGTAGCAAAAAAAAAATTCAGCAAAGAGGTCTGTTAATCTAGCTAACTTATGAATTGTGTTTTGACGTGTGACTTGCCTCTCACTGATTCTCAATGCATAAATACACTAAATCTAATCCGGAAATGTTTTCTTTCAATGGTTATTAGCTATATACCAGGGCTGTTAAACTCTTGGCCCATAGGCCAGATACATCATGCACTGGCCACGCCCCCACCCATTTTAGTGAAAGGGGGAAAAAGTCCCGATATATCACATGACACCACTGTGACGCCGTGAGTTTGACACCCCTGTTGTAGACAGCCTCACCTATAATGGATTGTATCTGAATTAAATCGGTTATATTGAAATCCTATTGAAACCACTGGGAGAAGGTAACGCTTCTCAATTGCTTTCAGTGCAAATATAATTATAGTTATAGCAAATATAGGAGGAGTTTGGATTCAGGGTTGTATTTTGCTACTTTATCAGTTTTAGAATTCTTTCAGCAATACTTAAGTGTAATTTCTGTAAAATTGTAGCATTATATTGGCATAATTATCAGACATATGATAAACCAAGGAAAATGTCATTTATACCTTCCTTTCATTTTACTTATTTCAGAATTTTGGAATGACAGATTTGGAAGGTCCAATGCCATGCTCAAGCAGGAGGACCTATACAATTCCAGACAAATGACTATCAAATGACAAATGACAGTCTCTTTTTTAAAATCTCCAATGATGGAGCACCCATAACTTCTGTAGGGTAGTCTTTCCACGGGTTAATTGTTTTCATTGTCAGGAAATTTCTCCTTAGTTCTAGGTTGCTTCTCTTCTTAATTAGTTTCCATCCATTGTTTCTTTTCTTGCCTTCGGGTATTTTGGAAAACAGGTTGACCCCTCTTCTTTGTAGCAGCCCCTCAAATATTGGAACACTGCTATCGTATCACTCCTAGTCCTTTTTTCACTAGACTAGACAAACCCAATTCCTGCAACCATTCTTCATATGTTTTAATCTCCAGCCCCTTAATCATCTTTGTTGCTGACCAAATTGGATTCAGTATAATGTGGTCCTATTAAGACTTTATAAAGAGGTATTAATACTTCATATGATCTTGATTCTATTCCCTTATTAATGCAAGCTAGGATTGCATTGTTTCAATTCATTTTTTGCTGCTGCTGCTGGACACTGCTGGTTCATATTTAAGTGATTATCCACTAAGACTCCAACATCCAAGATCTCATAGTTATTACTGTTGAGCCAGGTTTCACCTAATCTGTACCTGTACATTTGATTTTTCTTGCCTAAGTGAAAAACCTTACTTTTTTCTACCTTGAATTTCATTTTGTTAGACAGGCCCCAGTGTTCAAATCTATTGAGATCCATCTGAATTTTCAGCCTATCTTTTGGAGTGTTGACTGTTCCTGCCAGTTTAGTGTCATTTGCAAATTTGATGAGTTCCCCTTCTATTCCCTCATCTAAATAGTTTGTGAAGATATTAAAAAATACTCGGCCTAAAATGGAAACTTGGAATACCCCACCGCTTCCTTCTTTCCATGTAGATGTCGATCCATGTTGAGTGTGATTTGTCAGCCAGTTACAAATCCAACTGGTGGTGATGCTGTCTATCCCACATTTTTTTCAGCTTACCACAACAAGTAGATTGTGGTCTGAAATCCAAATATTGCACCCACTGCATTATTCTAAATTAATATAAGAGAGACCTCATATTTCATTAACACTTCCATCTTAGTGTTTATCAGTCCTGGCCAGGTTAAGATGTATGGACTTTAACTCCCAGAATTCCACTGCCAAAGTTCTGGTACGGGAAATCTGGGAGTTGATCCACACATCTCAAACTTGCCAAGACTTAGAAACACTGATCTAGAGTAACACTTAACATTTTCTCCTGTCTTGTATAAATTGTCTCTTAAATTATTATTGAAGGAGTCGCATGTTTCTGCCAGATAAAGAGATTACATCAAAGGCATGTTTTATGCCATAGATGCTCTGGGTGTATATATACTGTTCAGTTTTACTCATAAATCATCAAAGACCAGACCAGAATTGTTATTAGAGTGCCACACAGGCAAGTGAGAAGTGGCTTTTGGGCAAAGTAAGTTTAATTATTAGTTTTGTCAAAGGTCAACTGCCGGTGGAGACTTAAAGCCAGATGACAGGCTTTAATTCATTGGGAGAATTTTTCTTTTCTTTTTTTTTAAAAGCTCATTTAAAATTAATTTAATGCAGATAGAAGCATTCACTTTAAAACTGGGACCTGTGCCTCAGACATAAATCCTTCAGTGTGAATATTTGTTATTTCAATGGGCACAGTTGCCAAAAGGAGTTTAGCTTGTTTTTGAATTAATCCATGTTCTGAGTTTGCACAGTGCTTTTAGCCATAAAGTAAACAAATGGATAGGGTCCACACAATTTCCTAAGCTTTTTTTTTAAAGCATCTAGATACAAACTAGTATACTTCTTATAGCTTTCCTGCCACAGGAACTTTGATCTTGAATAGCAATGTAATATCAATGGATGCTAATACATCAATTTCATCCAAATATTGAATATTTGCAATTCCCAAATTAAGTATAAATTAAACACAAGCGATTTTAAAATGGCACAAAAGTTCAGCAAATAATTTCATTAAGAAATGGTTACAATTCGGTAGCAATACTGAAATCTTACAAAACTGTAGAGATTTGCATTCTAATCTGAAAATGATTTTGGGGCACTGATATATCATGCAAGATAATGTAAAAAGCAGCTGAAATGGATGCTGACTGTTAGATGCAGAAGTTGTTTCAAATTTCTAGAATGGGTTGCTGCAGGGGGTCAAACTTGTGGCCCACAAACTAGGTGCATCACATGCTGGCCAAGCCCACCCCCATTTTAGTGAAGGGAAAAAGTTCACAATACATCACATGACAACAATGTAATGCTGTGAGTTTGACATCCCTGGTATAGATGCTACTAATGCAGTTTCACATGGAATACAATTTGTTGTAAGATCCTCCATTTTGTAGCTAAAGAATTGAATATCTGATATCCATTGTGAGAATATTTATGGCAAAATGGAATTGTAGTAGCATTCAAATCACAATAGTAGGAAAGAAATACATGTATGTAACAAATTTTACTCATGAGTCCAATATCTAGTGAAATATAAGACCTTTATCATATTCTAAACATTTTAGCAGATATGTGAAAAGAAATATCTGTTTTGAAAGTTTGCATAAAGGCATAACCTTCTTCTGCAACTTGTCTTTTATTGCTAGAGCTGTTAGTACTATTTTGTGCACATTCTAGTTCAATTTATTGTTACTCACTGCACACTGGATTCTGCATTCCCTTGCTCTCTACCTGAGTGATTCAGACAGATGTGTTTAGCATATGGAGCACATAGCTCTCTTCAACAAGGGAAAAATAATTACAAATTACCCAGAGTCACTTTATAGTGAGATGGGCCACATATATATATTAAATGCAAGAATAAATGAATAAATATCACTTTCAATTGAACCCTGAGCCTCTCAAGGTTTTAATTACACACACACACACACACACACAAAATTTAAAACTGCACACACACACATACAATTTAAAACTGCAGCAAAGGTTTACTGAGTGCAGTATGAATTTGTTATCATATTCACACCCATATCACTACTTATCCCAATTCTGCTCAACTAGGCTGGCTAGAGGCTAGTTAGAGGAACAGGATCCATCAAGTCCAAACTAAACGAAGAGTGAATTGGCTTCATGGCCCAAATTTATTCCCCAAAATCTTTGCTTTTTTGATTCCCACTTCCTGGAACGGACTGAAAACGGGATGCTGGAGGCCGAAAATGGGGCACGCAGAGGCGGGGATAGGCGACAAGAATCCCCGTTGCTTGGAACAGCTGATCGGTGGTATTCCAGTAGGCCAATCCAACTGCCAATCAGCTGCTAATGCTAAATCAGGCCACGATAAGGTGCTGAAGTTGTCCAGGCTATTTGCTATTTTCTTCAAGGACGCTAGCCAGATGAATACCAGATGGAGGCAGAGGCAGATTTTTTTTCTTGTTTTCCTCCCCAAAAGCTAGGTGCATCTTGTGTTCCAGAGCATTTTATAGTGCAAAAAATATGGTAATTGAAAAAGGATAAATGCTCTTTTTTAGACTTTTTAACACAGAACACCCTCAACTGGATTTCCAATGCCAATGGCTATTTATTCCAGGAAAATCAGACCAATACAATTTTCAGAAGTAAAATATTGACAGACTTCTTTTCTTTCTTTCTTTCTTTCTTTCTTTCTTTCTTTCTTTCTTTCTTTCTTTCTTTCTTTCTTTCTTTCTTT
>JANHFN010005256.1:62980-74704 GCA_032468175.1 Toxicocalamus goodenoughensis
TGGAAAAATGGATTTAAAATTGGTATTGATATTATAATTAATAACAATTAAGATTGAGTATTATTGATAAAATGATTTTGATTAATTCTTGCCTTTTTAAAAAATATCTTATATTATTTGGAATGTATTAGCCAGAACCCGAATGGAAGTTTTCTATTAAGTTTTAGAATTTTTTAAGGAATATATTATATTTTGACTATAAAGTACAGGGAATACCACTTTAAGAGAAAATAATATTATGATATAAAAAGTAATATGATTTTGAATTTGAGTCTGTATAAAGAGATAAAATCCGGATCCAAGCTATTTTCAAAAAAATATGTTTTATATTTATGTTTTGTTTGTCTTTTGAAAAATCAATAAAATTTGTTTTTTAAAAATAAAAAAAATAAAATAAAATGCACCAGATTTATGCTGCTCTTTACATATCTAGCCTCAATGTATTATATGAATTTCTGGAATTACCAAACCTGAACCAGCATTAAATGGACTCTCAACCTGGTTTCTCATTTAGTTCATGATCTGAGGACTATTTTTTTTTCAAATAAGGACTTCTTTTCACCTTGAGTTTCATGATACATTTTAAATCCTTACATAGTACAATTGGTTTTTTTTTTTAAGGTTGTGGTCATAGTAGATGTGTCTATTTATATTTTTGTGATTCTGAGGGAAATTAGTTTGCTCCAGTGTGCAAACTCCAAGTATTGCCACATATCCCTAAAAAGTATAAATATATGTACAGTATCTCTAAATAAATTATAAATGTTATAGGTACAAAATAAACAAAGGCACATTTCCCTTTTTATCCTGCCGTTGTCTGGTTGCAGTGAAATTAGTGCAGAGACTGTAAATGCACCTAGGATGCAACGAATGAGTAAAAAAGGAATGAAGTTGCACTTGCCAACTTGTTCTTGGCCTCCAAGGATTGCTGAAGCTTTTCATAAGAGATTGTATCCTATGAATTGTAACTAAGCAATCCTTTGTAGTGGAAATGGAAAGCCACATCACTAGATTTCTTTTTCACTCTCTAGCTTAAACTGAGCCTTTATCATTCAGTCATCCACTGGGTGCTTTGTATAATATTAATGACAAAATACCAGGGCTTCCTGCTTCCCCGCTTCCTGCATGTCTTTGAAGGAATGTCCATTCCTATAAGCAATTTTACCTTTGCCATTGGCTTTGCTTTCATAGTTTATTCTCCAGAACTTTAGTTGATTTTGATCCATAAGCTACTTTTGGCTTCCTTTCCCCCTTTAATTACCAGTTGAAGGATGCACTATCTATTAGTGGTTGAATTTCAGAGAAAATGATGTGCCATTGCCTGATACTGAAGAACAGTGGAAGAAAGAGAAAGGAACATGAGGAAAAGAACAGCAGAAGAGATGCCCGAAAGAGGGGAAAGAAATAGCTCCACTCTCTTTGGATAATGGCTGGGCCTACTTTTGATTGTGATCAAATCAATAGTATGTAGCCATAAACAGGTATGCTTTAAATAAGATATAACAAGAAAACCCAGAAAGAGAAACGGTAAAGTTAAGTGTCTTCTTGAACTTTACAGCATGCATTATACTCATGAACATTAGGGCATAAAGTCAGGAATAATAGCTTCTTTTGGACCAGGGATCATTATGGTCCATGAAAGTTCTCCCTCTTTTCTTTTTCTCTCTTTTTCCCCTTCCCTCTCTCTCCCCCTCCCCCTCTTCCTCCTCCTCCTCCACTCCCTCTCCCTCTCTTCTATTCACTCTCTCCCTCATCATCATAATCCGTCTATCTATCTTTTACCTTTAGTGCTTAAAATCTTCTGAAATAGCAATTTCAGTGGTTTAGATGTTCTCACTCAACATTTCACATAAAATAATATGACAAGATTTTGGCCATTGAAAAATAAAATAGGGAGACTGAGAGTGAAGCAGTCCTCACAAACAGCACATGGCTGACATATGGTAGTTCTGAAGATAGTGTTCCTCAGAAGTTTCACTTATGATGCGGTGATCCACATAAAGGAAAAGGTTGGGAAACAAGTTTTTAGGACTATAACTAGCCATATTTTGGCATGCTTTATCAAAATAAGAATAAAAGAAGATATAGCACAATTTCTCTAAAACCATTTCCCTAAATATGCTTGTTACAAAAAAAAAAGAACAAAGAGTTTATTAGTTAATAGCCTCATTTAGCCTTGACGCATCTTTAGTTTTTATATTAAAAAGTGTCAAGAAATTCACATATTATCATTATGTGATAGTTCTCCCTATGACCAGGCCGAATTACCAGTTTGAGGATTCTCTTCTTTTATTTTTAAAATTCTGAACAATAGGTTTTATTGTTAGAAGAACATGAGCAAATCAGGAAAAGCTTTGAATTTTCTTACTCTGCAGTAATACATTTCTTGAGGAAAAAACAATTTTAAAAGTAAATGATCTGTTGTTAAATAGTGACTGAAATTAAGTCATATTCATATTTCACTTGAAGAAAAAGGCAATACTGAGAAGCTAAAATTTCTTTTTTTCCTCCTCCCTTTGTTTTACCTGTGCCTCCATTCCAACTGCAAATTAGGGCAGACTGGCTCCATGGAAATACACTGTGATTATTTTAGTGGTACTGGTATGAATGCATCAATTAAGCTACAGGAGTGGAATTCTTAATAAGATGCTAATAAGAGAGGAAAATCCCCCTGTACCTATTTGGCCCATTGCCTTCTTGTTTTACCTCCTATTTTCACAGCCCTGACATGTAGCAGTGCATAATTTAACATAAAATAGCACATCTGAAATCCTAACATGTATATTTATTCGGGTGAAGAAAAATGATTTTTTTTTCAAGAAAAGGTTATATAGATTTCTCTCTGTTTTTGTTAACTTGCCCTTCTCTCTCTCTCTCTCTCTCTCTCTGAGAGAGAGAGAGAGAGAGAGAGATTTTTATATGTAAAGTTTATTTTCCGATTTCTGATTGCCCTAGAAAGAAAATGTAGGGCCGCCTACATCTCCAATATTCAAGCCTTGTATGATTGTACACATTATATAATCACAGTAATAAACATTAATACAAATGTATGGAGATTCCAGTTTAAAAGCCTCAGCAATTCAGCAATAACATTATTGTATCTTCTGTGTGAAAGATAAATTTTAAGCTGTGTTTGGAATATGCCTCTTAGGGATGTTGTGAGAAAAAATAATTCAGCTCCAAAGCATATTTGAGTTCAGTGTGAATGTATTAGAGATATGTTCAAATCAAAGCATATTTGAGTTCAGTGTGAATGTATTAGAGATATGTTCAAATAAAACTGTGAACTCAACATGAGTTTGGTGTTAGTCATTGTGACATCACTTTGTGGTTGTGAAATACTTTTCATTCTAGGAACTTTTCATAGAGGCCTTTTTACATCTGTAACTACTCTATACAAAAAGTATTGGGCACAGTGTTACTTATTTACTTATTTATTTTTATTCTATTTTTATTATTTTTTAAAAAATAACTCAAGATGGCAAATTTATCTAATATTCCTCCCTCCTATTTTCCCCATAACAACAACAATCCTGTGGTGTGGGTTAGGCTGAGATAAAGTAACTGGCCCCAAGGTGTGAATTTCTTTAGGGATTCATGATGATTGACAGTTTTCATTTAGGAAGTCCTTGGTGGTTTTTGAGCTTGGTTGTTTTCTAACAGGCAATTCATTAGCAAACTGATAATATACTGATGACGTTATCTAGTTTGGTAATGAAACATCTGCAAGAAAACAACCAAACTCAATCTATTTATTTATTAAATATATTGGCTGCCCATCTTATTAAAGAGGAAAATCTGGATGGCTTACAATGTTCAGTTTTGAGCTACAAATATTCTTTTCTATCAATAGGAAGATGTTGCCTACAAATAATAAAATCAACAAAACATTATCAGAGGGAAAAATCTTTAATTCTATAACAAAATAATCACAACAACAATGAAAAGTGTCAGAATTCTATTGCAAACATTTGGATGATCGGATCCTTTTATCAAACTGATGAAATGGGCTCTGCAACATTGCAAAGAAATTCCACTCCTCTTCCTCCCTTCCTCCCTTCCCCCCCTCTTTCTCTCTTACACACAGATAAGGTGTGGAAGTTGAGTCATGGCAGTGCTATTGCCACGCCCTTGTTGGAATCTGAATCCGAGGAGGAAGATGAACAGCTGATAGGGAGCGGGACTGTGGCTGGGGAGGAAACTAGGGAAAGGCAAAGTCTGGTTGGGCAGAGCAGGGAAGAGGTAGAACAAGGGAGAGGGAGTTCAAAGGAAGACTCAGGCCCACCCTAGGATGAAGATCCTAGGGCACAGCGGGAGGAATGGAGAAGAAAGCAATGTGGATTGTGGGGGAGGAAAATGCCCTGATTCCCTTCATTAGGCATACCTGGGAAGACAGTTTAAAAGAGATGCAAGCTGAGAGCAGCATTTGCTAGGAACAAAAGTGAGTTTATCTTGTGTTGACTGTCATTATCTGTGTTCCTGGAATCCTCCTAATAGGATTGATTATTGCTGTTCCTTCATGTCTGGAACACCTTCTATTGCCCTACCAGATTAATTACCTCATTTTGCCTTGATTGGACTTATAGAAGTTTTTGTTGACAACGTTTTGGACTTGAATCTTTGCAGCCACAGGTTGTTCCTGAGAGAGTTTTTTTTCCAGAGCAGAAGGTAACCAGGACATTGGGGGCAAAGTTGTACCTAATAAAGGGACTCCTACTTATTATTTGACTGTCTTGCCTTTATGCCACACCCCGGGTCATCATAACTATTCTCATTTCATTATTGGTCCCCTCTTGACATCTTTGCATTCTTTGAATATATTTTTAAAATCTGTCATAGTTTTTTTTTGAAAGTCATCTTTCATTCTTTCATACAACAGCCCCTGGTGTTCACTACAAACGTTTGTTTACTTTGTCCTAATATCTTTAGTTAAGCTCCAAAAGTAAAAAAAGAAAAAGAAACCCAGAACTTTAAAAATAAAATTCTGATTATTATGCAGATATCCCTTTCAGTTACTCACATTCAGAAATAAGTCACATTAAATTCAGTGACTTTTCTCCCAGGTAATAGAGATATAATAGTAACCTTTTCAAAAGTATGACAATTGCATGGAGTGTAAAAAGAAGAATGCACATTCGTTTTCCATTCTTAGATAGGCAAAATATACGACCATGTGAGCTAAATTATTCCAGTTCACTGATTTCATCCTTTCTCCTACATTGAAATGTTAAGCAGCAATCTGATATCATATCTAAACCAATTTTATGTTGAGTGTGCCTGCAAACACTGGAGCTTAAGAAGCTTACATTGGTGGTTGAGAAGGGACACCATGCATAAAGTAAACTAATGCTGTTTACTTTAGGATTAATGATGATCTTTAAAGGAACCTTTTGATAAAAAAAAATAGCATACATGAATTGCAAAAGAAGCATTCTATTCTTTTATATAGTTTGCAGAATGTAACAGTACAGGTACAATTGAATTCTCTCAATTCAGGTACAGGTGTGCACTTGAAACCATTCCTTTTCTTTAGCAGGGATGGCTAAACTGACTGCTTTGATTAAAGAAAAAAACTTTTATTTCAATGTGGAAACCACTTCCGGACTTTGCGCTTGAGGTGGGGAAAAAAAAGAAACTTCAATTTTGGGTTTTACCGATTAGATAGGTTTGTAGTTATAGAAATGGCTAGTTTATATTACTATGTAAAAGTAAAAAAGTTGAGGTTTGATGCTATTATTCTACTGATTTTTTTTTAATGTAAATTCACATCTATAATAGAATAGTTATACAAAAGCAGGTTCCTAGCCTCATCCAATGTGTTTTCTTCCTTGACTACTTCAGCATGCCATGGCTGATTTTAGGGACATTTGATCTACAAACCATTTTTTTTCAGATGTTTCCCATTTTGAGGCAGCACCAATTAAGTCTCTTTAATTTTTTTCTTGTTGCACTTGAATTGTCTCAAGAGTTGCTTTGAATCATTTTTGACCATTATGTCCCACTTTCTGCATCTGGAGTTGACCTCAAAATGAATGAGTGGCAACCTTCCACATTGTGGATGACTTTTCAGTTGAATAATATGGTAGATGATAGATAGATAGATGACAGATAGATAGATGGACAGAGTTTGAATTGCTCTCATATGCATTTACTCTGATAGCACATAACGTTTCAGAATCTCGACAGACTAAACTAGTCTCTCTCCATGAAGTTAATATCTTTAGTTTAATTCAGATGTGCAGGAGCCATGGAGATGACCCAGGAGCAGATATACAGAAGCCATTAGGATAAAAACAGATGCTGGAACATGTATTAAGCCCAGGAAATCAGGAAAGTACTAGAAAAACATTCATTCTCCTTGATTCTTTTTATAAGAAGGTGACATTTGTTGCTGTAGTCTTTGTCAATTATATATAATGCTAGTTTTTCTCTGAAGATAATTCTGATCTATACATTAGGACCAAAAATTTTATCTAAAATTTTATGCCAACTTTTATCTAAAAATTAATCATTAGAAATGTGTGATTGGGATTGGAATGTGATCCCATATGATTGCTACATCGCATGTCTGGAGTAGAAAAAGTATAGCTTGGGGGAGGCACAAGTGACCCATCAACTTTCATACAAAGCTCTCTACAATGGTTGGGGGGGTGGGAAAGTTTAGATTTGTTTTGCAAGCTGGAGGGACATTTAACTTTAAGTCCAGCAGACAGTTAGGGTACCCATCCCATTTTTAATTATGGGCCCCAAGGTCGCAACCCCTTTTGGAGTGTGACCTCAACATGCCATTTAAAGCCTAATGTGATCATGCATCAAGTACAAGATCTATGTCCAGCATATAAGCAGAATCCATGCATTTGATGCTACAAGACACATATTGGCTGCCATGAACCATCACCTTTGGTAATGGAGTTGGTAATTAGGACACTGGGCTATTTAGGACGTTGGGACAGACTCTTTATCATGTCATGTACTGAGATAGATGTAGCAGAGATTGCTTTAAGTTCTGACCTCTATTTATAAGCCACTATAGGAATGTTCTGTCTCTGCAAGCCAATTTAGGCTAATCTTTTTTTCTTAAAAAGCTTAATTTTTGGTAGGAGACCATGAGAAATTCCCAGAGTTATGGAAGGGACTGGGAAGATTTCAGAAGATGGTGAAAAGTATAGTATCATTGCCAACAAAGCTTCCTGGACAGGTTGATATAGTCACCAAGGATTCAATTCATTCTATTAACAGATTAATAGCCTTTCCCATCTCTCCTATATATATGTGACATTTCAATCTTGTGACAAAACTGGGAAAATAATCTTCTATATTTTGCTAGGGACAGCTATGCTAGATGCTGATAGTGATGGTGCAAATTGTTTATTTATAACTGGAGAGAGAATCACACCACTTGCTGTCCTGATATTTCTGGGTAGCTTTGACTCAATCACCATCCCTCAGAGGTGGTATTCAGCAGGTTTTGACCAGTTCTGGAGAACTGGTAGCGGAAATTTTGAGTAGTTCGGAGAACCAGCAAATACCACCTCTGACTGGCCCTGCCCCATCTATTCTCTCCCTCCCAAGTCCCAGCTGATCGGCTGGGTCTTCTTTTGTTGCCCTGCACAGGAGAATGGAGCTGGAAAGTAGGTTAGTGGGGTGGGGAGGGAATGGGGATTTTGTAGTAACCTTCCCCTGCCACGCCCACCAAGCTCCGCCCATAGAACCGGTAGTAAAAAAAAAATGGAATCGCACCCCTGCTCTACCTGCCTCATTATCTACATCACAAAGGCTGCACCCCACCCGCCTCAGAATTTATATCAGGTGATGCGGAAAAGCAGAAAAGCGGAACAGGGAAAAAGGTGACATCGCACTGCCTCATCTTTGGGCTGGGAAGGGCAACATTATGAGGACGTTATGGAAGAACATTTGCTGAGATGACTAGTTATGATTGAGGAGGCTGACATTCAGGGTTTTATTCATCTTGAAGCTCACTGATGGAAGTGCCTCTCTGCTTAATCACAGACTGGAGCCACCACTTTACACAAAAAAGGGTATTCTGGGAAAGTGCTGAACACCTAGGAGAAAAGCAGGATACTAAAATTTGGCCTTTTCATGTGGTCTTGAATCCTCTCATTAAAAATTGTCAACCAGTGAAGGAAAAAGCTAACATTGGATGCCTGAATTCTGGTAGAGAATCGGGTGATGGATGGGCCCCGTTTCCTTACTTTCCAAGTGAAAAATGATCTGCCTCTGAACCCCTATTATTAATTTACTACCGATAGTCCTCGACTTACAACAGTTCGTTCAGTGTCCATTCAAAGTTACAACGGCATTAAAAAAAGTGAAATTTCAGCATCGCCAATGTTATGAGATCAAAATTCGGATGCTTGGTCACTGACTCATAATTATGACGGTTGCCGTCTCCTGGAGTCGTGTGATCCTCTTTTGTGGCCTCCTTTTAATAAAGGTCAATGGGGAAGTCAGAGTCACTTAACAATGGTGTTACTAACTTAATAACTGCAGTGATTCGCTTAACAACTGTGGCAAGAAAGGTCGTAAAAAGGGGGCAAAATGTTATTGCTTAGCGACAGCAATATTGGGCTCAATTGTGGTTGTAAGTCGAGGACTTCCTGTACGTCTCATGCAAAAAACTGAAACTGGCCGTTAGCTGAGTTTGGCACGAAAGTCAAATAGACCATCTTTCTTCATTCGTTTCTGTTTTATCCTTTGCCCTTTGCAGATGCTAGGAACATGTGACAACAGTGACTGTGCAAATTGCAGTGCCTAAAATAGTCTATTTTCTTAGGGTAATAGGAACCTACCAGATTACAGGATTGCTCCACCAAAGCCAGAATTGCTTCAGAATGGTTTTCCACTGGGAGGCCCAACTTCCCACTGGAGTTCCCCTGTATGCTAGCGCTAAATTAAATGTGTCACAAGGCCGTGCAATCAGGCCTGCTCTGCAGCAAAAGAGGACATTTAAATAATACCCATCCCAATGGTTGTACACTTTTGATTTAAGCCACAGTACTTACAGGTAGCAGGCAGACCCTGCCAGAAGGAGCAAAGAGACATCCAACAACGAATTGCAGTTTCACTACAATATTAGTGAAGGGCCAACAATTTTCAGTCAGCTGCCTCTATGACCTTCTTGTTCCCATCATACATTTAAGCAAGCTGAAAGATAGTGAGTTGTGAGAAGACTCAAGAGGTCTTGACCCAATCAACTAACTCATGAGGAATTAAATTAAGCCCAAAACAGATCCAATCATGCACAAGGTTCAGCTAATTTGATCGTCTATGCACATTGGGAATCTTATCAATTGACCTATTTTGCATAATACTCCCTCAGGAAAAAGAGCTGGAGAGAAAGAGTGGCTGACAGAGTAAGTCTCTCCTTTACGAAACTCTCTATCAAATATCCCTGCCCCCAAACCCCTGCTGATTGGTCAGTGTCCAACCTCATTTCCTGTTGGCTGACTCATAAAGACTTGCTAGTACTCAAGAGTTTGGAGCTACCTGGCAATTTTTGGCAAAAGTGGCTAGGGCCCCTCTAAACCAAAATGTTTTTTTTGTCTCAGCCTGATTTTTTTTCCCAGGCTGACCTGTCTCCAATCTGACCCTTCAGATCTTCCATTACAATACCTATCACTGTTCAAGACTTCATCTACCTTACTGCTAGTCATCCACATTTTTCCTTTCCTTCCATCTTTCCCAGCAGTACTATTGAGTAGAGCTGGTATTTGTATAATGTATCCAAAATACAGTAATGAGTGTGATTAAAGGTACCTTGATAGTTTGGGATTAGTTTGTTTGTTTTCTTGTCCATCTATGAAGTTTCCAGGAGTCTTTTCCAACACCAAAATTCAAAAGTAGTGTTTCTATCTTGTTTCTTAAAGCTCTTTTTTTTTTACTTTCATGGTTCCACTAAGAAAACCATCGCCTGCACAGTTCTGAACTTCGTTGGTATAGACATATGACAGTACCCTAACTCCTTTTTCAAGGCCTTCATAGCTTATCCTCCCAAGTACAATTAATCTATGGTGCATTTCTTGATGTTGGTTGTTTATTGTTGATAATTGATATTTGTACCACTTGTGTATTTTCAGTTCTAAAATCGGTTGCTGTTATCTGTTGTCATTAATTTGTTCTGCTTCATATTTAATCTTAGCTCCATTTTTTCTCACCATGCTTCCTACTTTCATAACTAAAGCTTGCATATCATTTGCATTTTCACCTACTAGATTAGTGTCATCAGCACAGCAAAGGCTGCTGTTTCTTCCACCTATTTTAAAACTACACTTATCTTCTTCCAATCTAGCTTCCTTCAATATATATTATGCATATAAATTGAATAAATAAGGAGAGAGTACACAACCATGTCTCGCTCCTTTGTCAGCCAGGAGCCAGGCTGTTTCATCTGTCTTGTGGCTTCCGGTTCTGTAAATACTGTAGGTGTCACATGAAAATAATAGGGTGAGATTCTCATCTCAGAAGTCCTTGGTGGTCTCTAAACTTGCTCGTTTTCTTGCAGACATTTCATTACCCTAACTACTAGGCAACATCATCCTCATCTCACTACAGACAACCCATAGCATGCCATGACTGACACATTAAAGGCCTTTATTTAATAAATGAAGCCTATACTGACTTTTATGTGTGCTATTTGGCTTTCTCAATTATTCAGCATGCATCAGCAGCATTGTCTCATTATTCCTTAGCCTTTTCTAAAGCTATCTTGGACATCTGGCATCCCCCTTTCCATGAAGGGCTGTAATCTGCAATGGATGGTCCTAAAATTATTTTGTCGGCAAATATCATTAGGGAAGTTTCATGATTGTTTGCACATTTTCTTCAGTCTCCTTTGTTTGGTACTGGCATTTAGATTGAACTTTTTCAATCTGAGGGGTAGGTACTATGGCATTCTCCACATTTGCTGGCATAGTTAGACTAGAACTCAATACTGATTTTTCTTTGCCTCCCTTTGCAGATATTTCATCCAAAGTATCCAACTTTTCCAAATGGGCTATCAAAAAAAAAAAAAAGAACAAGGATAATGGTAATGATTAAGTGCTGACCTAACGTCATCTTTTAGCACTAGAGACTCTTGTAAGGAATTTCTTCTAAGCTATCTTGGATGTTGACATCTCTATTGCACAGAATTTCAGTATATTTCTTCTATCTTTGTTCGATCTGCCTGTGACGTCCTTTAGCTGGCCAGTTTGAGATTGGAGTCTCATGCTGATTTCAGGGATCTTTTAGAGGAAACATTTTGTGTGTGTCTGATTCCATTTTTGATATTTTTAAAATCAAAATCAATATCAAAATATCAAACCAATTACAAGGTTATTGTAATTCTCTTTGATCTTTTTTGTGGTTAAATTCCTTCTTTAAAAAATCTGTTTTTCTTGCTTTGTCGTCTTTTCTTAGCAATTTCCACTATTCATTTTGATACCCAGCTTGGTTTCTTCTGTTTCTTGCTCTTTAGCAATTCCTCCCCTCCCTACTCTCCATATATTCTTTACAACTGTTTTGTTTTATTTCATTTCTCCTCTGGTTCCCTATCAATGACAGATTGGTGTAGTGGTTAGGGAGTTAGCCTAGAATCCAGGAGATGGTGAGTTCTAGTCCGGGGGACGAGCGGTCTGCCACCTCCAAATGGTGTCCCCTGGATGCGCGAAGCCGTCAAACGCTAACCGTAACTGAGAGCAGACCCTCCGACGACAGGCCCACGCG
>JANHFN010005257.1:0-17190 GCA_032468175.1 Toxicocalamus goodenoughensis
ATACAGAAGCCTGATGATGGCAGATGAGATTCTGCCGAAACGTTGCTACAAATTTAAAAGCACAACTATAATGACGTAGGAAAATACCCGAACAAAGCTGAATACCATACATATAAATACCAGTGAAAAGTTAAGAATATATGTGTGCGTGCATGTATGTGTATATATTATGTATATATATGTATAATACAATGCTGGTGGACTCTATCTCAATTTGATCCTTTTGATCTCTATACATGCAAGATTACAAGGTTAGTTTTGAAGGATCTTTAAGACAATTGTATTAGCAAGAGTTTTTCCATTAGGGTATATGTACCGGTAGACACAAAGATTTATACTCAGATATAGCAATAGCACTTTGATTTATATACCGCTTCACAGTGCTTTACAGCCCTCTCTAAGCAGTTTACAGAGTCGGCACATTGCCCCCAACAATGTGGGTCCTCATTTTACCAACCATGAAAGGATAGAAGGCTGAGTCAACCTTGTTCCCAAATACCTCTGTGACAAACTGTTGGCAGTTGGCAGAGTTAGCCTGCAATACTTCATTCTAACTACTGTGCCACTATATCACAGATATATTGGACAATTATCATCCTTGCATAATTTTTTTTGTCTCACTGGCTAGGTCCTGTATCACATAAAGTCCTAATGAAAAGTATTTGGGTTTTGGCATAGAATGTCATGTAAATCCAGCCAAATTTTGGCTTATTCAACACCATGATTAAGAAAAAAGCAGTGTACAGTGAAACATGAACCCAGATATCTATTGGCTGGAAAACCTAACAAAATGTTTAGTTCTGTAGCAATACAATTGAGCTGTAATTGAGGACATTATCCCATTCGGGACATGAATGTCAGATCTTCGCTGCATGCCCTGGTGCTGCAAAATTCTAAGGAAAACCACTATCAGGATGTAGCTGGAGGCAGCATGTCTGCTTTGTTGTCCTGTTGTGTGAAAAATCTCTTGATCTTTTTGTGTCGGCAGGATACAGAAGGCTCTTTAGCTATAGACAATGAAGAGCATGAAGCAATGACAGTGGAGGTGAAGCTGTTGCCCAGGAAACTCCATTTCTTCTGTGATGCCAGGAGAAAAGTAGAAATGCTTCAAGGTATATCATAATCAAAGCAGCTGGTTCAAGGTGTATTGTAATCAAAGGGTTGACTTGGATGACTGCGCAAACCGTTTCACGAACTGCATCTGAAGACTGCACAGCTTTCCTTCAGTTACAATGAAAGCCTTTTTCAAACTGTGTAAGTCAGAAATTGAGGAAGAAGAACTAAGGTGGAAACATTTCGTTTTTCTTTTCATCCGGTTCCAGTTATTTCACAAAAATACCTCTGTGGCAACTGTTCCCAAATACCTCTGTGGCCACTGTTTTCCAGTTAAAATACTTTTGGTATAAACTTCCATTTGTACACCTAGTACATATGTACTTCAGATCATTGAATATGCTCCTGCTTTCCCTCATATTGCTTCCTTTCCCATTTTATAGTTGAGATATGGGCAGCCCATCGGTGTTATGCTTATGTTTAAAAAAATGATTAAAAATTAAAGAGATGTCTCAGAGGAAAGTATCTAAAATGTAATCACTAATAACTGATCAGTGAACCATTAGACCATTAGACTGCAGCTTGACTGACAGCCTGCCTCTGGTATTAAGCACATATTATTCTACTCTTATTCTACAAAAGGAAGGATGCGAAAAAGACTAAATTTGGAATTTCTTGCATGCAAATGACCCATAATGAACATTGGATTACCTGAATGTTCCTTTTCTTCTGTGGCGTAGAGAGTCCAGATAGGTTGGGTATTGTCAGATCCTGCATTGGTGTACTAAGTCTGTGTTAAAACTGAAGCTCCGCCTTGCGCCGTGGCCATGCCCCAGCTTTCAACGAAGCACTTAGCAGACTCGACGTGATTCTGGAGTTAAGAGATAAAAAGAACACACATTATTCCACAACCCGCACTCAGACCAGATGAACCAGGGTGGGGCTAGATTCTCTACACCACAGAAGAAAAGGAACATTCAGGTAACCCAATTTTCATGTTCCTATCTGTGACTACGAGAGTCCAGATAGATTGGGACATACCAAAGTCAGCCTGTCCCAGGGAGGGCAAGAGTCTAGTCCTACTCACATTAGCGTTTGTGCTTCTTCTGCCAAAAGCAGCATCAGCTGATGCAAAGGCATTCAGGCAGTAAGGCCAAATGAAAGGAGACTGTGAAAACCATGTGGCCGTTCTGCAGATCTCCTCAATGGGCGCATGAGTAGCCCATGCCGCCATAGTTGCTGCACTTCTGGTTGAGTGAGCCATCACTCCACGAGGCTCCGGAAGAGCCCTGCTCAGATAAGCCTTGGCAATGTAGGCCCGAATCCATCTGCCCACAGTCTTTGGAGACACCTTTAACCTTAACTTGCTGGGTTGTAAGGACACAAACAGTGCCTCCGACTTGCGGATAGGATGTGTCCGCCAGATGTAAATCCTTAAGGCTGTGTACATCCAGAGTATGCCACACCCTCTCCAAATTATAGGAAGGATTTGGACAAAAATTAGGGAGAACGAGGCTCCTGAGCCTGTGGAATCTAGAATTAATTTTTGGGATGAAAGTTGGGTCTAACTGTAACATTACTCCATCAGGATGGAAAATACACAAATCCTCCCTAACTGAAAGGGCAGCGATCTCTGATATCCTCCCAGCCGATGTGATGCTACAAGAAAAGCAACCTTGAGTGATAGATGGTGTAAATTAATGGATCTAAGTGGTTCAAATGGCTCAGTCATTAATGCCTTAAGAACTTTGGGGAGATCCCAAGTAGGGAATCTATGAACCACCAGAGGACTAAGGTTGGTGGCCCCTTTCAGAAACTTCCAAGTGGTTTGGTTTTGAGACAGGGAACCCTTCCTGTGTAAGAACAATACTGAAGAAAGGGCGGTCACCTGTCTGCGTAATGTGTTAGCTGAGAGCCCTTTGTTAAGACCCTCTTGTAAAAAATCCAGAATATTGGCCACAGAGGCCAAAGTGGGGGAAATGTTATTCTTGATACACCACTGGCAGAAAACCTTCCATGTGGCTTGGTAGATTCAGTTGGTAGAAGGTCTCCTGGCTGATAGAATGGTCTGGATCTGAAATATTCTGCCTCCTCAGCCATGCGGTCAGCTGGAACTATTGAGGTTTCGGGTGGGTTACTTCTCCTTGGTGAAGAGCTCTACCTTGTAAGATGGGATTCTCCATGGTTGAGTGATCGATAGGTCCACCAGATCTGCAAACCAGGGGCATCTGGCCCAGTAAGGAGCCAGAAGTATGACCTTCTCCTCCAGTATCTTTCTGACTACCTCTGGCAACAGCAGAAGAGGGAAGGCATACAGGAGCCCCTGAGGCCACCTGCGCCTGAGAGCATTGGTCCCCTCTGCCCCTTGGCTTACGAACCTGGTGAAGAATCTGGGGAGTTGGACATTGGATGGAGAGGCGAACAAGTCCACCCCTGGAAGTCCGAACCTTCAAATCAGCTCCTGAAATAAAAGGGGGGGAATACTCTGCTCCGAGGGGTCAATCTTGGCTCTGCTAAGCCAGTCAGCTTACATATTATTCCCCCCAGAGATGTGTTCTGCCCTGATTGACAAGAGATTCCTTTCTGCCTAAAACCCCAGGCACTCCACCTCTTAACATTAATGCCTTAAATCTGATGCCCTCCGTCTGTTAATATGAGCCTTGGTGGTTACATTATCCATTAGAATCAGGACGTGTGTGACATATGCTGTTTCCAAATTTCTTGAGAGCCCAACGAACCGCTCAATTCTAGCTAATTAATGTTCTTTCCCCTCTCTAAGGCAGACCATTGGCCTTGCGCCAACTGAGACTGCAGATGAGCTCCCCAGCCATAGAAACTGGCAACGGTAATGATAACCATAGGGGATGGCTCTTTGAATAATTGCCCTGCATTCAAAGCATGAGAAGACCACCATGATAAGGACTGTTTGACGTATGTTGGGATTGTGACCCTGAGAGATGAGTGACTTCTGCCCGCCTTTTGGTGGGGCAGTAGAAACCACTGTAGTTTTCTAGAATGAAGTCTGACCCAAGGTACAACCGAGATGCATGAAATCATCTTCCCCAAGAGTTGCGAAAGAAGAGCTAAAGGGGACGTATATACCCTCACCACCTCCCTCACCATGTGTCAATCTTTGTGCCCAGATGTAATAAACATGCAGTTGGTGAGAAATGACTTTTCATGTTAATAGAAAATCCATGGTCCTGTAGCAGGGAAACTGTTGTATGGAGATCCTTTAGGAACCAGTCATGTGAGGATGATTGGATCAAAATATCATCCAGGTAACACTGTACTCTTATAGGGATGGTTCTCAAGTGAGCTGCCAAGGCAGCTAAAATCTTGGTGAACACCCTGGGTGTAGAGGATAGCCCAAATGGCATCGCCCTATATTGGAAGTGTTTGCCTTCATAGCTGAAGCATAAATATGCTTCTGTTAAATCAATTTGAGGTGAGGAAGTAACCCTCCCTGATGCTTGCCAAAATAGACTGCAGTGAATGCATCTGGAAATGCTTGTACATCAAAAAATTATTGAGCCTTTTTAAATCCAGAATGGCTCTCCACCCCCCAAAGGCCTTGGGAACCACAAACAGACGGGAGTAGAATCCCTTACCCTGTTGATTGACTGGGACTAACTGGATGGCCCTAGTAGATGTTGGATGGCCTGTTCCATCAGTTTCCTGCGAGATGCCTCCTTGGAAACTGGGCAAGGCACATAAAATCTGGGGGGCTGTGATCTGAATTCTAGAAATAGGCCATGTCTGTCTTCAAAACCCAAGTGTCGGATGTAGTAGTCTCCCAATGAGCAACACAATTGGATAACCTGCCCCCAATGGAAGAGCTACTGCTACATTCAGCAGGAGCACCGGAAAAAGTGACTTCCTCCCCCACAAAAGGGCCGCTTGCCTGAAAATTGGGGTCTATCTCTGGCTGCTCTTTCTTGGGGGCATTCCTGACGGTTAAAGGGCTGTTTTTGAGACCCTTGAGCCCCGGAGGATCCCTCTCCTCTGAAAGACAACCTACGGGCATATGGAGCAGCCCTGAAACTGAAGCGCCTTGACAGAGAGGGGAGGTATTTCTTCTTATCCCTGGTCTCCACCAGGTGGGGATCCAAGACCACCCCAAACAATTTATCCCCTTTGATGAGGGACGATGCCACTTTCCACTTCTGTCTCCCATGAGCTTACCAGTTCTTAAGTCAGATCATTCTGCGGACTGCTATCAAAGTAGCGATAGCCTTAGAGGCAAACCTGGCACTGTTTAGGGTTGCATCCGCAGTGAATTCAGCCACAGCCACCAGTTTGTAAATGTCTTGGTGTACTCTGACATGTGATGCTGGTACCCTCAACTGGTGCAGCCACCTTAAGACCTCATAAAGACTTCACTTCCCAGGCAGCCACCAGGTGGGTACGTTGGAAGGATTGCTCAATCCTCTTGTCCTCTGCCTACAATGCCTCTTCTGGATCAGCAGGGTTTGAAGAGGAAGAAAGCATCCACTGGGGCATCCACAGATGGTACTGCAAAGAATTGGTGAGTTCAGGCCCATAGTAAAGAAGTGGCGTTTGTTGGCCGATAGCATGGCAGATGTTCCCGGGGATTCCATCTGTTTCTTGATTACATTCAAGAACAATCTGGGAACTGGAACCATTTCGGGCTAAACTGTAGGTTCATCAAATAATTGGTCTTGGGGGGGTGGGGGGCGCACTGTCCCCTTCTACTTCTCCGACATCTGCTCCTGATCCCAAGTGGGCCGTCTTCTTGGCCTTAAACAATAATGCCCTGAACTTTTGGACATCAAAGATACCTGTGAATGAAAGTCTTTCTGGGGCTATATCTTCATCAGCAGAGAAGTCTGACTCCCTCTTATCATATTCAGGTATCTTATAGGTAATGCTATGTATGGAAGGGTCAGGAGAGTTCCTGTCCCTTAAGGATTCTCTGCTTCTCTCATGAAAGGACCCTTCTAGGTCTGAGTGTTCCGACACCACTGATTCAGGCCTCCTCATTACCTGGAGAACTTCCACCATTCCCCTTCTTATGGCTTTGGAGATGACAGCCTCCAGATGCGCACGGAAGCTTCCTCATCCTCTTTAGATTACGTAGGCCAGCTGCTGTAGGTGTAAAAGTCACCTCAGCCGTAGATCTAGCCCCTTGGGAGGTGGAGGCAATGGTTCCTCCAGGCCTACTGTTTGGGAATCACCTTCATTCTCTCCAGGTTCTTCTATAGGTATTGGATCACCAGTAGCCGAAAAATTGTCAGGTGACCAAACATGTGGAAGAGATACAGCAGAAGTAGGCCAATCTCCAATTGCAATACTGGAGGTTGATCAGCAGAATCTGATTCCACAGGGAGTGGTGATCTTCTGCTCCTCCCCCCAGCCACATGGTGCCATTTTTCCATCTGTTTTCCAGGTGCCTTTTGCCTGTTTAAGGCCTCTTGCTCCTCTCTGGAAGGTCTTTTGGATTCAGGAGCTTTCTCTTCTGCCTGCCCTGGGATCGGCCTTTAGAAGTGGAGGGACTGTGTTCCCTTTCCTGATCCTTATCTGCCATCCCACAGGGAGAGTAGGCTAAACAAAAGAAACAGCCAAAGGGAGGATGGATCCTGCTGGGGGAGGGACGAGGCATTAAAAACACAATCTGCAATAAATCTTACTAGTAAAGCCCCATCCAGAATAAATTTTGGTCTTGTTACCTGTAAACCAGCAAAGCAAGCCTGTATAGGCCTATTGCTGGGCTGCAGCCACACCCTGCTGGTCACCACAATAATGGACCTGAGTACAGGTCTACTGGCGCCCACACGATCATCTCAGTTCTGTAGCTAGAATCACAGCCCTGGCAACGTGGTCAATCTGCGCCCTCAGCTGGGGTCGAACCTGTCCTTGCCACTCTTCAGTGCCAACTGCTACCACGCGGCTACGCCCCCCCACTGGGATCGGGCCGATTCCCCAATCAACAGCTTTGCGCTGCTGCAAAGCCTCCTGTTGAGCCGATTGCCCCTGGAGCCGCTGCTGCTACTCTGAGTGCATTGCAGCCAGGCGATCTGGAAACGAAAGCGAAAATCGGGCTTGCCGCCTGTGCTGCTTCTGTGCTACTGCGCAAAACAGCTGATGGCCCTTATAGGCCCGATTGCCTGGAGCCACTCCATGTGGTCGTGGCTCCGCACGCTAGGGCAGTTGCCCTGAGGGTGATCGCCAAGCCTGGAGGCAAAGCCTCTTTCCTTAGCTGCTGAGAGCTCCAAAAGCCTCTGCTGCATTTTAAACCGATTTTTCTTTTGTCTGTGAAAAAAAAGGCCTCCAGTTGCGATTCAAATGGAGCCTCAGCAACTCACATGCTATCCTGGCTGGACTGAGTTGAAAACTGGGGCGTGACCACAGCGCAAGGCAGAGCTTCAGTTTTAACGCAGACTCAGTCCACCAGTGCAGGACCTGACAATACCCAATCTATCTGGACTCTAGCCACAGATAGGAAAATCTCTACTCCCATCAAGCTGATTCGACACCTAATATTTGACAAAGGGCTTTTTTTTTTTAAACACACTGGCCGCTTGAGTTTGGAATAACAGTCTTCTGGAGTTTCATTTGCAGAAAGAACAAATGTCATGTTTACTTCATGTTTTGGATGTCTTTATAGGCCAGTTTTATTTTTTTTATCACCTCGAGTCAACCATAGAGACTGGTAATTTTCCTTTTGCCACTGGGGGGAGCTAGTTGGAGGAAATTATCTTCTGGTTTACCTATTAGGGAAGTTTATTTTCCACTCTTAATGGTTTGTTTTGAGATGTTATGTTGTAATGTGGTGTCGCCCATATGTTCTGTGTCTTTTATGCTTTCTTTTATAGACAGATTGCCAAATACAAAATAACGCACAACATATGTGCATTATAGTTACTTTGCTAGTCAGTCTTCAAGTTACCAAATACTAAACATGTTGCTTTATTCATCTCCTGAACTTTAAAGACAGGGCCAAATATATATAAAGTGTATTGTACATGAACATTAAAAAGATATAAATTGATAGCTGGAAAAAATGCATTCTGTTTGTAGTTGTTCATGAGCAGGACTGAAGTGAAACCGCCTTTTTGATTGAGAGCTGGTGTTGAAAAATACATGCTTAATTATTGCTTTGTTTGCTGGTTTTTAATTAAATATGAAAACAATTGCCTTGTCCCTATTTTTTTCCTAAGGCAATCATAATACTCAACATGGAATATCACCCAACTTATCTTTGTAGATATTGATGAAAAAAAGATTGAAAGTGGATTACTTTGACTTTTCATTGCTTCCAAGGGTACAACATAAACAAAAAAAAATACAGGTTTTATTCTATACCAGAGCCGCGGGCCGGATGCGTCATGCGCTGCCCACGCCCAGTTTAGCAAAGGGGGGAAAAGTCCCAATATGTCACCTGATGCCGCTGTACGGCTTGAGTTTGACACCCCTGGTCTACAGTATTAAAACATTGCATGCTTGGACTGTATTGATGGACTATTTTAGGTTAATTTGTTTTGAGTTCGAGGTTGTTGCACAACTCTAGAAATTGGTATGCTGTCCATAAAAAAACCCAAAACCTGTGAATATAACTGCTAATGTCTATGGATACGACAATTATACTCTACCATCAGCAATTTAGAAGTCCTTAAAACACAAGGGGCAAAGAGGGAGAGCAAATATTGAGTTATGAATTTTTTGACCCTTCAAGCTGTTTTAAATAATCAACTAGCACAAATGATACCTGTGTTAAAAGTGAGTTTTAATACAGTAAAAAAGACCATTATATATGTACACAAGTCCTTTTGGGGTTCTACATTAGCAATGAAATCCACAAAGGCAGTGCTCGCTCTCTTACTGAAAGAAGCCACTAGTATCTAGTTTAAAGAAAAGTGCTCAGTCACAAGTTAATGAGGAGATCCTAGCTGCCCATCAAGTCATATTTACTCAGAACATGTTTTCAAAACAAAGTTTATACACTAAAGTTAATTGAAAACCGGTGGGGAATATTACAGTTATTATGCAACAGGTTATATGTTCTCTCATAGAAGCAGGAAGGGATCCTCTCCCCAATACCCCAAAGGTTATTTTTCTTTTTTAAGGAAACAAAATTGGATCGTGCCTAAACCAAATCTTAATTTACACAGCTAATCTGGTGATCTATCAGAACCTTCTGAGTCTAACGGTGGCATGGTGAGAACGATGACCAGAGATATATCATTGCTCTTTTGTTGTTTAAGCCTTGCAGAAACTTAAGGCACCCACTTAATTCCTTAAACCACCACCCCATAACAAGGGGGGGGGGACACAAGGTTGGCATTTTTAAGGGGTATACCAGAAAGATCTGCAAGGTTAAGGCACCCATTTCCCCACCCCCTTAAAACTATCCATTCACCACCTCAACAAAAAAAACGGCCAAATTAGGACCTTTAAGTCTTCCTCCAAGTTGTTAGCAAAATAATGTTGGAAGATCCCACTGGCATTTCTTTGAGCATCTTAACTCTACTAGGGTAAGCGCAGGCATCTCTTTTATTTTCTGTCCTGTGTCACCAACAGTATCTTCTGAGTAGTGCAGGAACTCACCCAGTTAGCAATTAGCAGTTTTACTTCTACTCTGCCAGATCCCCTTTTGAGAGAGAAACAGCAAGCTTCTTTTTTTAAAAAAAGGTGGAAGCCATTGCAACCTTATTATATTAAATAGTTTCCTAAGCAATCCATAATTCTCTGCTTGTACCGGATTCCCTTTGTCATTAGATCAAGGAGGCAGACGTACAGTATTCAGATTTCACTGTTTGTTCCACATAGTGAATATGACCTTATAAACAAACCCACCAATTATTTTTTCATAGCTAGCAATAAGTCAAGCTAATTAATAACTTACAACTTTGTTCAGCTTTGATTTCCATGGCTGAAATGAGCCAAGTTTTTACATTCCCTGCAAGTCTTATCAAGCAACATATGGTGTTGTTTTAAGAATAAATCAAAAAATCCACTTGCTAATTTTGTCATATAATCTACCTGTGTGTGTGAACTGCCCAGTGCTAACACTTATAAGAATACACACATGGATTGTGTAAAATTGGTACTCAGGAGTGATTATGACCCAAATGTTTGTTTTTCAAAATGGCTCAGTACCAAAATCCTAGAACTATTAAATGCTATTAAATGAAAAGCTGGAAAAATGAAGAACTTGGTGTCAATAGGCAAGAGAGTGCATGTTGTACATTCTGTATTAAACAGTAATTTCGACCTAAGCTATCTAATCAGTATTTAAGCAGAAATGCACCATTAATTTTGTACAGTAAAAGGAACATCAGCCATTCATTAGCTGTATCTGTAAATAAACATCAACTTCATTCTCTAAGGGCCTATGCTTATGTAGGCAAAACAGAACTATGCTTATATAGGCAAATCAGTGTAGAATAGGAAGCATCAACTTGGTGTGGCAGAATTCCAGTGTTTGCAAAAACACACAAACATTAAATAGGAGAAAAAGACCCCTCCCCATTTTGCAGCCCAAGGTACAATGGGCACAAAACAGTGAAAAGGAGGCTTCTGCTGACCCCATCCCCCAAGCTTTGTCCAAGGAAGGCTTTTCAAGTTAAGGGAATTTGAACCACATTAATCATCACTAGGCAACCTGCTCTTATGAATTCTTTTCAATTGTTGTATTCAAGATGAAAGCTGCATTTCAAAGCTGTATTTGATTAGATGGAGGCCTGTCTAGTTCAGTTTACAGTGAATTAATTAATCATGTCATGGTGTAATGCTGGGAGTGCCACCTGACCAAGCTTTCCTAAACGTGGGCACAGGAACCAGTATTAAGACCATAAACCAAAGAAACTGAATTGTCGCAGTTGGTTTGTGCAAATAGGATCTTGCAAAAATAATTGCAACATTTCCTGTAGATGCCATGAAAACGCTGTTCCTGAATTCACAAGGAAGGCAGGTAAAAGCAAAGAGAGGCTCAACTTCACACATCCCAAGAGCAGACAGTTCCTTCTTTCAAAACCAAAGCCACCTTCTATCATTTCCACAGTGTAATTCAAAAACTCATATGCAAATATTGTATTGCTCCTCCCATGGCTAATACTGTACTAACCATGGCTGAAAAAATCTATAAAGGGTATCTTTAACTAGTTTTCTCCCCTTGTATGGAAAGGCCTTGGGACAGAATGTGCAACCTTTGAGATGTGAGCCACAACCCAAGCCCCTCATCTGATCAAACTCGTCATTTAATTGACTTTTTGTTTGCTTGCTTGTATTTTTTTTTAAAGCATAGAATGGAAATGGGACCTCGGGGAGATCATGTTTTCATTTCTATCCTAAACCACCTCCCTGCAAAGACCCAAATGGCTTGTAACATGGTGACAAAATTCAGACTAAAAATTCAGTAGCAAAAAATATCAGACTTGGTTTTTTTTAAGTTTCAATAAAGAAATCAATTGTTTCACTGAAAATTGGCTATTCTACTATTGGACATTTATAAACTGTTTTGGAGAGAAGGAAGACAACATGCAGGCCATAAGTTACTTGTCTCTACCTGAAGTTCTATAGTACTTAGAAGTGATTTTGAGCCCTCCAAATTACAGGATTGGATATCATCATCAGAATTTCAATGCTGTTTTAAAAGTCAAGCCATAAGAACCTTGAAAGAGGTCTCAGCAGCAGGTGGAACTCCTGTGTACTTCATGCTTGCTCTTTGTTTCCTCAGAAAAGGGTAGCTAAATCATGTAATCTAAATCAGACCATACTGTGTTTTGTACTAATTTGATAATCATTCTGTTGTAGCAGGAACCTCTCATCTGACTCCAGAATGCCACTGCATAGCCTACTACGGTGGCCAATTAGGCTGTAAGAAAGCAAAAGAAGAAAGGAATTACAGGGAAAACAGACATTTCCATTAAGGGCCCTAAGCCTTCATTAGTAATTTTTTCCATTTAATTAACCATATTCACCTGCAGCCCTTCGGGTGTGCAAGACTACAGAGCCCAATGCTCTATTTGGTAAGCAGACATCAGATTGCGCCTTCATAGGGAAGCGGTAACAGAGGAATGAAACGCTGTCTCTTTAAGCAGGGGGAAATGATCAAATATTTATATCCCTTGGAACAGGAACCTGCTTGTGCTTTCAAAGCAGGGAAATAAAACATACCCTGTAGGATGAGATGGTTTTTCTGTGTCCCATTTAACAGCTGGACAAATAGTTATAAAGGTGCCCAGTAAGTAAGATGTAGCATACGACAGATGGTTATGACAATCACACCCAATTCTGTTCCTACATCTTGCCAACATTTTTCCACGCTAGCCGAGCTGCTCTGTCTCTGCTAGCAGGAACCCATTTCATTCAATGTTTAAATAGTGAAGCTTTTCCTGGCATGCCCATGAATGCATGAAGCTTTCATCTGAATTTCTATCCATCAGGCTAATATCAACAAAGCTAGAGCCAGTTTCAATTGCACAGAGGTATTCCATATCTGAGATTTACAGCTATTCATTGCAAGTGTTGATGGACAACACACTGTCTTAGGATGTAATAAAGAAGCACTGGTTCAGCTCAGTCTCACAGCTTCTGTTCTACAGCGATATTTCTCAATCCTGGCCATTTATACACGTGTAGAAATTCTTCAGGCAACAGACCCATTTCTGAAAATCCTGGTTTACAGGATTTTCTAATTCTGGACCTCCCTATCTCCAAGTATTCATGTGGCACATACTCTATGACAGCTTATCAAAACAAGAAGCAAAGATACCAGTTTAAAAGCATGTTCATGTACACACCCCATATACAACAACAAAGGATACCAAGACAATCAATTTAATATCTAATTACAGAGAATCGTTTGTTTAATAAACAGCTTAATGCCTTCCAATTCTTGCCCTTCATTCTATAAAATATTTAAATCTATATATAGGAAGACCCACCTCCTATAGACAAGACAAATATGAGGTAGGAAAAAGGGTTAAGATATTGAATGAAGATTTTCTTTCCATTTTGAACAAGGTAATGTATTGCAGATTCTTTAGGGATGTTAAACTGGCGGCCTGCAGGCCAGATGCGTCATGCGGAGGCCACGCCCACCCCAGCTCTGCGAAGGGGAAAAAGTCAAAAAATGTCCCGTGACAGCAACATGATCCAGAGAATTTGACACCCGTGCTTTAGTTGAATCCATCCATCCAACCAACCTATTCTTAATATTCTTGCTTTTTTAGTTCCAACTATCACTCTCTAAAATAGGTTAGAACTGTGCAGCAAAATATCAGAAGATGACTATTCATTTAAATGAAAAAAAGGAAGAAAGCAATTTGTTAAAAATAGCAGCTTGCATTTCATAAAGTAATCTTCAGCCAAAAACAGGAAACCGAAACATATTTCTAGTCAATCCAACTTTCCTTCCAAAGCAAAAAAGTTACTCTACAATCAAAACCATCTATTTAAAAGAGCAATAAAATTCAATCTATGTAAGAAAAAAAAAATCAGATGCCACACTGCATTCATAGGCAACTAATTAAGTCTAACTGGAATTTAGTAAAGATGTCAGTGCTAGCTAGCAGAACTAGGCCAGCCACAAACTCTGATGTCCTTCACTTCCTCAGTGATCTGGGAGTTGGCCTTTATGAGAGTACCACAACTTCTGCCACAAGAAGGAAAATAATAACAGTGTCATAACATTCTTAATAGACAACAACTGAAATGACTAAGCAAGGAAGAACAGGTGGACAACCTGAAGCCACCAGGTGAGTATTGTAACCTATGATTAAAGCTGCAAAGAGCTCAAGAACAACAAGCTTGGTTTTCAGCCAGAATGCAAAGAAACAGATCAGGCTCTCAGAAGTTTTCTTGATGATGGCCAGTCCACGGTATCCATCATTAAGGGCATAAGGCACTAGAGTAATCATCACTCCTCACTATTTTTTCTTATTTTAGAATTACCCAATTATTACTCACAAATATAGGCTTGGGTCCTATTAGAAACCTAAATACTCTGTAGTGTAACAGAACAAAATTCCAAAGTATCTAAATCACCACTATGCCAAAAATAATACATATCAAATTATACAGATAGCAGGGTGGGCTTATTGTAATTACAAGTATGAGAAACAAACAGTGCAGGGTAGATCCACAGTCTCAAAATTCTTTAAAATGCTTTGGGGGGGGATGAGATATGAAGATACTGTGCCTCGGCTGAGATACGGCAGGACCTTTTTCTCAAAATATTTATTAAACAGTAACAAAGCTAGGATAAAAAAGGGGTTATCCCAATTGTTTTGTAAAGAAAAAGTGAGGGTTTTAAAAAATTATATTACTATTGATGTAATGGGAGAAAAAGCTGCCTGATATGACTTATCTTCTCTAGGCAAAAAATGCTAATTTAACTGAATCATCATATGAATGCATGTCTGTACATGTATAAAGTAAGGAAGCAGAATTATGACACAAAAAAACAAAAAATGTCTAAGGATTTTTGGAATTGGAAGGTCTTTCTCCTACAGCTTGTTAGGAAGGCTCTAGCAGCATGAAAAATTCACATTGGTCCCCAGAGAATAAAGTGCTTTTCACATCCACCCATCCAAATTCTCAGCCAATAGATATGATTTCTTCTCTCAAAATAACTCTGCGCTGGGTTGTTTAGAAGTAGGAGGGGTAGAAGATCATGACTAGATTCCTTTCACAGAGCTTACAGAAAGCGTGGTTGGCCAATCTACTGTGGGTAGGAAAGAATGGTATCTTCTTTTGAGATCAATTTGAAAACAATTATTAACAGGATAAAAATAAATAACACTTCCTGCAGAGCGCTCCCTTAAATACCAGGCCATACTTCACAATATGAGTTGTGGCAAGTTCCACCAGTTCATCCTGTAGTCTTTAACCGTTGTTGCCATCCACTCGTGTGAATTCGGCTTCTCTCACCCTTCCAGCACCCACTACTTCTAAGTACAACAAGGATTATCAATGACCAGCATGACGTCAATGCCATAAACTTCCAGGAGGTCCATGAGAAAGCTACGGTCGCCTTGAGGATCCAAGCCCATTCCACGGGCATGGTCAGCGGTCAATGTCTTGTCCTGGCTGGCTGATATCTCCATCAATGTCTGAAATATCCGGTTGTTCTGCTCCATGAAGAACCTTAGAGACAATGTGAAATGGGAGATATATGAAGATGTGTAAAGGCCTAAAGACATTCTGCTCTCCAAGCCCATGACTAAGTATGTCTCAACTTCTGTTACCCCATAATTTGGAAAAATTCAATTGGCCAATAGTTAAATTGGCAATCACTTAAAACTGACAGGCCCCCTGTCCTGTATAGGAAATAGCCTCTTGAGACTGCTCAACAGGTTTCTACAAAATACCTTTACTGAAATCCCATACCCCATTGCAAGTGGCTTCTTCAAAATTCTCAAATACTGGACACTCTATCTGAATTCATTAATTATTGTCTAGGTAGATCTCTTCCTTTCCTTCTCTATAGGATTTTTGATGATATCCTTCATTTATTTTTGCATATACAGCCTCCATTAGAGTTACCTACTGGCCATGGCCAGCATAATATACACTCAGACATGTTCTTTTGTTCTCTTTTTGTGACACTTCGTCCTTTAAAATGATTCTTTAGCACACTGCAAAGCAAAGCACTGGCTCTTAGCATCATATGGATTTGAAGAAATGAGACCTAAATAGGTTGCAATTACTGGAGAGAGTATCCTAAGAATTTAAGGCACCGAATAAGTGCTACTCAATATGGCAGCCGTTTTGTGAACGGACCCACCGCAAGGTCTCAGAATTCAAAACTACTTTTAATCTAGCGCTGCCATTCAGATTAATATTATCATGTCACTCCAGGTTAGTGATGTTACAATGTCAACCTAACTTAACCACGTAGCCTTTGATTAGCTAACAAACACTCTCAAAAGTTTTTTTTCTTGCCAACTTTCTTGATATTTATTTCCTTGCAGATGCTGAAAGTATAACATTTCAAACTCAGGATGTATTTTACTGCTTAGGTCTAGTTTCAATTTACATTGCCTCGCCAATAGCATAAAATGTAGCCATTTGCTACAACCTGGTTACAGAATTTGGAATATAACTTTTGAGGACTCCGACTATTAAGCTGACCATCAGAGATCTGACTCTGATGTCTCACTCTGAGCATGCTATCATGCTTCTGTGAATATATGGCCCCATGAAATAGGGATTCCCTAATGACTACTGAGACTTGCCAAAAGTCCATGAAAAAACTACATTTTTCAGCAGTAGCTGCCACAGATTGGGTAGGTATGTATGGAAGAACCTCAACCTAACCCCATCATCACTGAAGGATAAGAAACGGAAACCAAAGGAAATAAGCTCCCAAAAATAATAATAATAGCTTGGAAATATCTCAAACAAATGTAGCTCATCACTAATTTCAAGTAGTGCTCTGAAGAATCCCAACTGAAAAACTTACAAGATGAAGAGGTCCTCTTCACAAGAACTACAGTCACCATCTACTTCCTGGGAGTACATCAGCATCTGTCTGAATGAAGGAAACATGCATACTCATCACATTGACAGATCCACAATTGGTATCCCTATAGCAATGCAAATAAAATATCCACAACCTGACCCAATGTTTCCTGGACATGCTACCCATGGCATCATTACAACATCAAAGTGAATAAGTGCAGTGGTGGGATTCAAAAGTTCCCACCACCAGTTCTGTGGGTGTGGCTTGGTGGGTGTGGCTGCAGGGGGTTGGCGTGACTCCCGCAACTCGCAGGCACACAAAATGCGTGCTTTGTGCACGTGTTAAAACAGAAAAAACTAAGCTACTGCGCCTCTCAAGTGTTTAGCACAGCAATCCACTCTGCCACGCCAAACAGCTGAGAAGTTAAAAAGGACCTAGGAGCAGGGACAGGCGAGTGGGCCCAACTGCAGAGCATTGGAGAGACTCGGAGCAAACTGGTTCTCTGCCAGCTGATCTTCGGTGCTATTGTTATGCCAGAACTGGACCAAACCGGTAGAATGCCACCACTGAATAGGTGGTCAGAAAGTCAAGGAAAGCTAGATTTAGATTTTTCTTAATCTCAGTTAGTTTGAGTAGAGTAGAGTAGAGTAGGAATAGAATAGAATAGAATAGAATAGAATAGAATAGAATAGAATAGAATAGAATAG
>JANHFN010005257.1:32001-46740 GCA_032468175.1 Toxicocalamus goodenoughensis
ATAGAACATGAAGGATGTGTGTTTGTGTTTATTTTCATAGTCATAATGTACACTGAAGATGGTATTTAATTTTGTTGCCCGAGGTGCAAATGACAATAAACTAAACAAGACCAATTATCCATTTTTCTCTTTTACAGTAGATCCCTATTTTTATGTACTCCTGTGCTTTCATTCAACTTTTAAGTTTACTCTTTCTGAATAATTCTCAAATGTCTGGCTGGGTGATTTTGGGCTAGTTGTTTTCTCTCCGCCCATGACATCAGCCTTGAGCAATAAGCCGGTCAGTCAGTTCTTGCCACAACCAAGGGATCAACTTCTGGTTGATCTGAAAAATGGACTCTACACCTGGGGGGGGGGGGGAAATCCTTAAGAAGAAAAGAAAAGCTACATTGGCTTCAAATACATCTGGACTGGACAAGACTAGTCCTGCCCTGCCCTAAGATAAGATGAACTCAGGTGAAAAAGAGTAAGAGACAATAAGCAATAGTGTTGAAGACAGGTTCTGCTGTTTCCTAATTGGTCTCCCAAATGTGGAATCTCAGCAAAAATATATACATAGGGCCAAACTCCAGGAAGAAATGCCAGCTTGATGACATCATCCCACATGCTTATCTGGTTGTGGTTGGAGAGAAGGAAGTTTATTTGCTGTGAAACAGGACTCAAAATTTTGTTTGTATTAAGAAAAACAAACATAAAAGAATAGAACAGGAAAGTTAAATAGGACAATTATGGTTTTATCCATGGGTGTGGTAGCACCTTGCTCTGGGATTTTGCTGCTCCTCAACAGAAAATTGGACTCTGACTGGGAGGCATTAAGCCAACCAGCTCAACTGGAATCATTGCTTTATTTGTCTGGAATTATGATGACTGTATTAGATGTGTTTTAGATATCCAGCAGCCCCAAAAGGTGTAACAATTACATACATACATACCTACACACATATATACATATATATAAAATATGAATATCTAAGTAAAATAATCAAGTATAAAACCATCCATCATAAAACAAGACAATAAAAAATATGAAGAATGCAACAGAAAAAGCAGTATTTTTAAAAGGCAGCTAGGCATTGGGGAACATATTATTTTGCAAATGCCCAAGTCAACTAGGATGTGTAAACCAGTTAAGCTGGCTGGAAAGCCTCTTTAAGCCTCATTAACTCATATCATATAGGTTTTCCAACCGCTTAGCAATCTTATTTTGAATTTAATATTTAAGCAAGCCTTCCTCCATTTTGGCACTTGCTAAATGCCTTGGATTCTAGACACTCACACCCAGTTGGCTGGGGGTTATGTAAGTTGGAGTTAACACTTTTGGAATCTACCAAATTGGGGAAGGCCAATTTAGGCATTTGCTTGGTTGAGAATAAATTACTGATACACAGATTCTGTTAATTTCCCTCTGCTCCTCCACTAATGCTGGAATGCAGCTGGTAATGGTGGAACCAGATTGCCTTCCTAGATCACCTTTTCCAAGGTTTTTTTTTATTATTATTATTTTTTTTAACTATGAGCAAATTGTGACCTTTTCCCTGTTAAATCAGTTGCTCTGGATTATGTCTATCAGGAAGTTAGTATGAATGGTCTTGTGTGATTTTTCTCCTATTTAGATTATTCAATTACCTTAATCCTTTGGGGCTACTCTACCTCACTGGGCAGCTAAAGTGAATGAAATTAACTAACTCTAGTTTTAAATCCTACCATGCCTAGTGAAGAGAAGGACCAGGGTTGACAAGAAAGCAGTATTCCAATATTTGGGGAGCTGCCACAGAGAAGAGGGGACAACCTATTTTCCAAAGCACCCAAAGACCAGACAAGAAACAATGGATGGAAACTGGTCAAGGAGAGATTTAACCTAGAAATAAGACATTTTCTGACAGTGAGAACAATTAACCAATGGAACAGGTTGCCCTCAGTGGTTGTCGGTGCTTTTTCACCGAAGGCTTTCAAGAAGAGACTGGACAGCCACATGTCAAAAATGATATAGGGCAGGGTGTCAAACTCAAGGCCCACGGGCTGGATTCAGGCCATGAGGTACTTAAATCTGGCCCATGGAGCTGGCCTGGAAATAGCAAAGGACCAGCCCGCAGTGCCTCAGGCAGCCCAAATGGGGTATGAGGGGTTTTGGCTGGAGGCTATCCATCCCAACTCCCTGCCCCCAGCCCGGTCCACAAAGGAGAACTACAATGCTGATCTGGCCCTTGAAGAAATCCAGTTTGACACTCCTGGTATAGGGTTTCCTGCTTGAGCAGGGACTTGGACTAGATGACCTACAAAGGTCCCTTTCAACTGTGTTATTCTACAAAATGCTAGATGCTTCCTGTTTCACCAAATAAGAGCTATACAATTTGTTAAGTGAGGGTCAGGTTCTTTTCATCACTTTTTCTTTCCTCTCCCTCCCTCCCTCCTTCATCCCTTCCCTGCCCCCAAAGTCACTCCTTTGTTTGCTCTATTTGGCTGGCTGGTCTGATCGGTATCTCTTCTTCCCTCTGTGCTCACCTTCTAGCCACGTCATCTCTTTTGTGCTTCTGAGCAAGGCAGTGAGAGACAGATTGCCATGCAAATAAAGACACTTTTTGGCCAAAGGCCTTAAACAGATGGCTGGCCTTCATGGGAAGAGAGGCAGCCTTGCCAAGTTATACAGTACAAAAAGAAGGTAAGAGAAAGTAAGTCAGTTCTCATTTTAATTAATTGCAAACATCTTATAACGTTGCATGTTGACAGAGAAAAAGAGCAGGCAACTTTTTGTGGCCAAAGGCTGGTTTGTTTGTTTTCAAAGTCCGTGGGGAAAGGACTATGTTCCTACCTGGCCAAAACCTTTCTATCCTTAGGTTTTATCCTTAAGTCCTTCAAAACAGTCAGAAAAAAAGCCCAAAATTGAGACTTTTCTGATTCTTGCAGGACTTTGGGGGCAGCAAAAAGTCCCATGAACTCCTGATATTGTTGGAAGAAATATCCTTCTGGGTTCAGTTCCAAGTGGGGAAAAAGACACTGGAAACATAGAGACCGTTTGGAAAGATGGTTTAATGGTGGACAGGACCACGTGGCTTGGAGCTCCAAAGTGAAAAGGACAATCACATGCTTCAAGATGTTGGGTGAAGGAAAAGAAGGGGCAAGATGCTGAGAGTGCAATTGTTTTATACCCTCTGATGGTCCCCACCTTAGTGTTTCCTGTTCCTATGTAAGAAATGTATCCCATTGGATGTCAGACTCCCAGGGGGTCTTAGCTAACTTTATTGGCTTTGTCTGGACATATTTGATTGTAAGACCAGGATGTTGTTTCATGTGTGTAGAGAGGACAGAGGGAAGAGGTTGCTTATCTGAGGAAGTATCTCAATCCCCTTCACACTCAACCCTGCATTAAAATTAAAAACGTTCTGACAATCCCTTGTCTCCTCAAATATGCCAGTTGAGTCAGGATAAATAATACTGGGGCTACACAGAAGACTAGACAAAGCACGCCTGGATTAGTTTCTTCCAATCTCTTCTCATGTTTGATCAGGAAAATTTAACTGAAATTTAAACTGCATTTAAAGGAGAGCATCATTCTAGACACTGCAATACCAATTGTGTAACATCTGTAGTTTAATTGCACAAGAAACATTCTGCAGTATCTTTGCTTTGCATATCCTCCAAATGAATCCGTTTTTTTCAAGAGAGGCAGTGGGTTCCAGTCAAGTGTATTTTCACCAAAAAGATATTCATGATTCGTAGGGCATATGTTTGTAAAGCAAAAAATGACTAATTTGTGGCTTCTGCATGACTTTCAATTAAATGAAATAGGAGAACTTGAACAAACTACAAATTTGCGGTCAGGGAGAATTAGCAAAACAACTTTCCTGGAAGGAAGTCTGAAATTGCCTTCGGCCTTCTCTTATCGAAGAATCAGCAAAAAACCACAGGTAATAGGAAAGAATAATGCACCTGGTCAATAATAAAAATTAATAATGGCATTCACTATCTTTTATTCTATTGGATATACAGCACAGGTAGTCCAGTTCACTTAGTGACTGTTTGGCACTGAAAAAAGTGACTTATGACAATTTTTTCACACTTATGACCATTGCAGCATCTCCATGGTCACGTGATTTACATTTGGATGCTTGACAGCTGACTCACATTTATGATGCTTGCAGTGTCCTGGGGTCGTGGGATCACCTTTTACAACCTTCTGACAAGCAGGTTAAGATTCACTTAACAACCGTATTACTAATATAACAACTGCTGTGATTCATATAACAAATACGGCAAGAAAAGTTGTAAAATGGAGGAAGACTCACTTTAAAAAATTCTCACTTTGCAACATAAATTTTGGGTTCAATTATAGTTGTAGGTTGAGGACTACCTATATTTTAAATTGTTTTTTTGTTGTTAAGTTTAAAGCTTGAACATTTTTAATTATGTCCGTGTATTTTTACAATATATTCATATTTTTGTATGTGGATGGCTCTATCCCTTGGCTATTCATACAATAAGGAGGAGAGATCTATAGTATAAAATAGACTTTTTCCTACAGGTTGTATCAGCCATGTGGATATTCAAGTGGGCACACTTAGCAAATCTATCTACATTTATTATTAATCAGGAAAATCTCTCAAGTGTTACTTCTTTTAAGAACTAATTTATTCTACTGCTTTGAGGAGCTGCCAAAAATTACAATTGTACGCAACACACTTCAAAGATTTTTCCTGTCCAGAATACTTGGTACTACATCTCCTTCATCTTCTTTCTCATCTTTGTCCTCAGATCTCCCCTTTTTGATCATACCTGTGTTACCAAGTCTTATTCTTTTGCTAAAACCTGAGCCTATTTGTGCTTACCTGGATATACACTTCACTTTTCTTCCATCTTTCAAACTATGTGGATAAACTGGAATCAGGCCATCATGGACTCAGAAGTGGTGCTTCATTCCCTTTTCAATCCCTGATGTAGCCAGAAGAGTGGTTGAAAACTTCTCAGAAGGCAAAGTGTTCTAAGACAGGCCTTAATTTCCCAGAATAAATTTCCGTATACCTAAAGCTGATTCAAGGGTTTTTGTAGCCAATGGAAAGAGTGGTGAGGCCATGCCATTCAGGTTTGGCGCAGAGAACGGAGTCCAAAAGTATACTTAGGCTTGGTTCTCCAAGCCACTTTCATTCATAAAGGTCAACACAACTCAAGCTTCCTGGCATGTACAGGAAAAAGCATCGAAAATCAACAATTATGTTGGCTAGTTACCTAAACCTACACCTGTAGACTTGGCTAGTATCTGCATTCTTCTTAATGGCCTTTGTGTGTAACAGCTGCCTTGGTCACTGTAGGTGACCAAGAATTTCATTCAGAAGAGGGGGAAAGTGATGAATAATCTCCTTTTTCTGGCACACTTAACTTTATTATGAAAGAAGGAAAAATATTTTTCTCCTACCAAACAATAGCACTGCTCATGAAAAGACAAATTAGCCTGATAGAAATAATCCTCCAGAAGTTAAGAACCTAAATTTCCACACAGTCCATGGCTTAAATACTTATATGGAGAGAATGGAAAAAATGTTTATCACTAGCGTCATAAGGCTTATTTAAAAAGCTGCTTGTAATCACCTGAGACAAAAGGACCCATATCAGCACCTCCCAAATTGGAGGGTTAGCTGCCATTTTGAGCATTTTGAAAATAACTTTTACTACCATCCTACCACCATATGGCAACCATTTAATGTCAAACAGCAATTACAGAAGGATGGGAACAACATCCCCCACCTCAAAATATAGATATCACAAATTCATTTGCTACAGGTTTCATTATTATATTTCTGGGCAAACATGCCATTTGAGAATTTGCAAAGCTGAGTGCTTTTAAAGTGAAATGTTTATTATTAACCTTCTGATCACCAAGAATCCATTCAACTGCTTCCCAAATGAGGTGAGTGGAAGACAATATGTTTGATATATGGTGATTTCCTTGAATGCCTTCATAAATAAATGAAAGGATACTCAAAAGCCTAAGATGATCTATTTAGTGGTATCTCATGTAAGGCTACTATGCAAATCCATTCATTTTAGTAACCATCTAACTCAGCAATGGACAGACACTCTAGTAGTTAGGGATGCTTTATATTTAGGAGAGGCGAAAGATAATAATGGTTCTGATGAGCACTCAAAGCAGACATGTGGACCGGGCCATGATTTTCTGGGGTTCCCCCCCTTTCATCAATAAATTCTTTTTAAATTTTTAATCCTTACGATATATGTAGACTGTTTCCTGGTATGATTTGATTGCTTATTGTACCCTATGACTATCATTAAGTGTTGTTCCTTATGATTCTTGACTCTTGATGAATGTATCTTTTCTTTTATATATACTGAGAGTATTTACAAGAAGACAAATTCCTTGTGTGTCCCCACTTGGCAAATAAAGAATTCTATTCTATTCTATTCTATTCTATTCTATTCTATTCTATTCTATTCTATTCTAGTCTATTCTATTCTATTCTAATATTTAAGCTTGACACTACTTTTGGCCAGTATCCTGCCTTGAAATAGCGGAAAAGGTGTGCCAGCATTTTTTGGGGGCAGCTGTGATCAAAGAGGGCTGAAAAGAAGTAGTCTAACTTTAGCCTATACAGGTAGTCCTCAACTTACGGCTGCAATTGAGCCAAAATTTATGTTGCTAAGTGAGAAGTTTGTTAAGTGAGTTTTGCCCCCATTTTACAACTTTCTTTGCTTATTAAGTGAATCCCTGCAGTTGTTAGATTACTAACACAGTTGTTTAGTGAATTTGGCTTCCCCATTGACTTTGTCAAAAAGTCACAAAAGATAAGCACATAACTCTGGGACACTGCAACCATCATAAATATGAACCAGCTGTCAAAGATTCAAATGTAAATCAAGTGATTACGGGATGCTGCAACAGTCATAACTGTGAAAAATGGTCACAAGTCACTTTTTTCAGTGCCATTGCAACTTCGAACAGTAACTAAATGAATTGTTGTAAGTCAAGAACTACCTGTATAAAGGCTTTTTAAAATGATGGCGTCATGTCACCATTGGCGATATAAGTTAGCAAAGAATATAATTGCACCTGTGAATCCATACTCCTGTCCAAGGAGGAAGACAGAGTAGAAAGCAAACAAACCCACATGAGAAAAGGAAGCATTTAGAGGTTCTGAAGAACAGCAAATACAACAAAAAAAGGTTACATCACCCAAATGTTGCAATAATGACGACTTAGTTCTTACAAGGAAACCACAGATAACTTTACCCAGAACCTGTTTCAAAACTGAAAGCTCATTTCAGGAATATAGGAAGCAGTTAATACATATACGCATCTTGACTGTTCCACAATACTTTCTACATGCGTGCAATGTTCATAAGCATATAACACAGGGCAAGACTTTGATCATGTGAGTCATTCACACACACACACCTGCAGATACTCTTGCTTCTGGGATGCCTGTATACTTGTCACTGAATGATTCAGTGTAATGCGATATCTAAAATTGGCATCTGCCAACAGCATCATTAGGACTGAGGCAGTACTGAAATAAAGTTTCTGGATAAACAGCATTTTTTTCTTTAGTGGGGAACCATCCTGACTGATCTTTAGCCTGCTAGGAGATAAGGAACAAAACATCCAGATCAGTTGCTTTCTGTGACCTGTGAACATTACACCAAGCCCTCACACATTACACAAGGGTCTCTACTTCCACAGAATGGTAAAGTCCATACGATGGCTGGAAAGGTAACACAGATTCCAAAAGAATCATGATTTACCCTTCATGTAGCCGATTCCTCTTGCCAGGTGGAACACTAAAGCCAACTAGGAATCAAAAGATGAATTTGTCACCCAAGCCAAGGCTTGTTCCTAGTCAAGTCAAGACCACAAACCAGGGATTGTTCTTGGTTATATAGACTTGTTCAGCAAAAATAGGGCAGAAATCACTGTTTGAGTGATCTGACTATTACAGTAGCTGAAGGGGAAAATATTGGAGGGGGAGGGTCTTTTTTCTTTCTTCCTGTAAATGAAGTATTTTCTAATGTGAACAGAGTTCCTAAAACTGGGAGGATAGAAAGGAACAAGACATATAGTACAATTTATACACATATGCTATTTTACCATATTTATCCTATTGCAGGGAGAAAAAGAGAGAGGAGATCGGGAATTATGATGAGAGGTTAGTGATTTCCAGAAGATTGACTCCCAATATTTTATCTCGGGATGCAACTTCCCACCCTATGAAGCTGCATAAGAAAAGAAAAAAGGATATAGATGGAACCACAAGCAAACCACCAAAGTCCATAGCAGTTCAGGAAACAAATTCCTAGGCTTGGAACATATATACATGACTTTCCCAGGTTCTGCATTGTGTAGGAAAGCTCCAAAGACTTTCAAGAAGCATCCTTACCTTCAATTGCCCTCTCCATTTGAAGGTGACAGAATATGGATAAATGGAAAATGTACATAGCTTCCACTCTCTGAACACTTGAGACAATTAGCATCTGAACACCAATAGCCTGTTATTTAACTCTGTGTCCATATCTATGTTCGTATCCATTGGCCTGGGTCTGCTGATGGATCTCAAGATTAAAAACCAAACAGACTGGACAGGTTCGGCATCTACTCATTCCTGAATAACCTCTCCCCCTCCCCATTAACAGTAAAGTGTAAGTGGGGAAAAAAGAAGGAATAAGGAGGATGGAACAACATGAGGCCTAGAATTGTGTGTGTGTTTTATATTATGTTCAAAAACGCTCTTTTCCAAGACATTTCATCTCACCAATGTGTGGACCATGTATAGGGAACAATCCTATAATTTTGGGAACTGCTAAGTTTCCATCTTCTGTTGGACTGAATAAGTTTGGAAAGTCCTGGGTTTCAATAGCTAATATTCATCCAAAATAAGGAAGAACGATCTCTTTGTGCAAGCATATCTAAATGAAGCCATCTACCCAAAGGATTTTCCCTCTAAGCTAGAAATTTATATGCACCAAACGTATTTTCAATTCTAGGTACCCCAGGCAGAAGCTGGAGACACCCACGGTTTCTCAACCTCTGAATAAAAACAAAAAGTCAAAGATAGCTTATTGCACTTTAATCCCCAGGCTCAACCAGAAAGAAACTGATGGGGAGGAAGATGGACATGGTCAGAAAGGCTCGGTTTTGGAAACCTGGACATCTGAACTCCCCCCAAAAGAAAAAAAAAGACTCCGGTGCAAATCCCTGGCTCTGGAGAATGCTTGCAGAGAGTCTGCTGCTGTAAAGACAAGCTATCCTTTAGCTGCCATTCTGGGTCGCACAGGGGGTGAGGGGATCCTTCCTCCTCTCCCCTCCCCACGAAAAAGAGATCCAGCCTCCCATCCCTGGCTTGACGGACCTCTGCCCAGCTTACCGGTGCGGGGGTCAAAAGTGACCACGAACACTGCCACGATCTGGTCTTCCTCCACCTGCGCCGGTTCCTGCTCCCGGAGGCGCCTCCCGGGACCGACTACCACCGGCTCCCCTTTGCTGCCGCTCCTCCACGCCGAGGAGGAGGTGGTGGAGCCACAACCCCTCCAGGTGCCGGGCTCCCCGGGCTCCGGTAAGGAGACGGCCGGGCCCTCGGCCCAGAAGAGGAGCGGCGCGTCGTCGGCTTGCTCCACCATGGCCGGCCAGCTGCGGCGCGCTGAGGTGAAGGGCGGCGCTTGAGCAGCCTCCGCGATCGCTCGATCTCCGCCTCCCCCGTCACCGACTGCCTGCCCGGGCTCCCCCACAGCCTGGCTTGGGGAAGGATTCCTGGCGCTCCGATCGCGGACGCAAGCCCGGACGAAGCTGGAAGGTGGAGCCCCAGCCTCTGCATGGCTTTAATGGGAAAGCAACCCTCCCGCGCCCGTCGGATTGGAGCTGGCTCTGGAATAGAAGCGCATAAGGATTGCAGCGCCGGAAAGCCGGATCCTACTCAAGCTCCGGCCAGAAGTGAATCTCACTTCGGTTAAAAACACCCCCCACCCCCCAGAATTTAAAGCTTTACTCGCATTGAACGTCAGTCCGCTCGGTAGCATTGAAATTCACAACCGTTCCCTGTAAGGTCCGCTATCCGCTAAGACCACCGTTTTAAAAACATGTAGGGGTGTATTCATGAAAGCAGGGAAATGTCATTTCTGAGTATTGTGGTGTTTATAGCTGGGCTGTGCATTTCCTCAGAGTGGAGACCCAGATCTGGATTGCAAAATTTCCGACCACCACTAGATGGGGCTTTGGGGATCTGCATTCAGAGTTTTGCCAACGAGATATTATTGTTGTTGTTGTTATTGTTATCATCATCATCATGCCATTGGTGACATGGTCAGGGACCAACTCACTTTGGCACAGCATCTTTAAACGTGGCTGAATCGTGGGGTTTGCATAATAACGTTGAACTAACCACACAGCTTCAGTTTTCATAACATCAGCCACAACAAGTATTTGCCAGAATAAAAATTAAGCAAGCTTGGCGAGGCATCTGGAAATAGGGAAAGAGGAATCTAAATTGTACTAAATGAACCAAAATATAATAATTTGGCTGGTTCACACACCTTATCCTAACTCAGGCTAGGCTTCAGCTTGGTTTATTGAATGATCACTTCACCAGGCTTGGGTTCACAAAGAATTTTACATTATAAACCATTATGACTGGGTTCCACACAATATACTAAAACCAGATTATGGTTGTAATATTGTGAGCAGGAGCTTTTAAGGATTACAGGCCTTATCATGCAATTACTTACTATGCAATATGTCAGTCCTGGGTCATATACCATCTCATTCAAAATGATTCTTGTGATTGATGTGAATAATACCAACCCTGTGAATATCCCTGTACTTTAAAACAGCTCACACACAATACCCCTGTAAGATGGAAAATCAAGCACAACCAGGAAAAATAATTGCATGTCAATGACATACTAAGATCTTTTAGTAACCTGATTAAATACGAAGGCCACAAATCCCAGACAATATTAGATAACATACTGTTTACTGATGGACATAATTCCAATGGGCGTTACTTCCTAAGTGTCCAGTGTGGTCAGATATTACATGCGCTAAGTAGATTTGCATCATGCTCTTATTAATTTTACAAACAACTCAGGGCAGTGAACATATCCGAGGCACATTTGTCTCCTATTTTGCCTATCATATTTAAAATTATAAGTCTGTGTGTCTGAAAACAAGCCATGTTTTTACAAGACAGCAATCTCGTCAGTCACAAGCTCTGTTGATTGTTATCCAAAAAGTTTTCCTTTTGGATAAATCTGTACGATTTGGCTCATGCATGTGACAATCCACACTTCTGGTGGAGCTTTTTAATAAGCACAAAATGAAAGGTGTTTTTTTTTAATTGGATGGTAATATGAAATTAGAGAAAATGGTTTGCAATACTGGAGGTTTACCTATTTAGTTGGAGTATTAACTAAACCCTTTTTTGCATGTTGATACAATATTAATATTTTCATCAATTTCAAAACTGAAGCAATGAGGCATATGTTTATTTGTTTGTTTATTATTTATATCCCATCTGTTATTTTTACAAATAATTCAAGGGAGTGAGCATATCCAACACACCTTCCTTCCCCTATTTCCCACACAACAACAACCCTGTGAGGTGAGTTGGATTGTGAGTGAGTGACTGGGTCCAAGGATCACCCAGCCAGCTTTCATGGCTAAGGCCGAACTAGAACTCATGGTGTCCCTGGTTCTAGCCTGCTATTTACCCAATAGACCAAACTGGCTCTCTTTCCTTTCCTTTTTGCTATCATCCTTCCCAGTGGTGGGATTCAATTTTTTTTAATACCGGTTCTGTGGATGTGGCTTGGTGGGTGTGACAGGGGAAGGATACTGCAAAATCCCCATTCCCTCCCCACTAACCTGCTTTCCAGCTCCATTCTCCTGTGCAGGGCAACCAAAGAAGACCCAGCCAATCATCTGGGACTCGGGAGGCAGAGAATAGATGGGGGTGGGGCCAGTCAGAAGTGGGATTTGCTGGTTGTCCGGACTACTCAATATTTTTCTGCTACCGGTTCTCCAGAACCGGTCAGAACCGGCTGAATACCCACCTCTGAAAGCAGGGCTTTTTCTGTATCAGTCCCTAGGAAATAGGCATGTGGAGCTCCTTTCCCTAGGATGTAGCAGAAAGTTAGCCCTGAACCCGCTGAAAGAAATAGTAGACAAGTGGATAGTTTCATCTGACCTTTAATCATACTTTGCGAAGCCCTCAACAAGAACGCTCAAGCAAAAAGACATCACATTTCAAAATTGCCGTGCGTGTTTGAAGCCCATGTTTATGGAAGACTGTCATTGGCTTCCGCGAAATTGTGAAGAGGAGCAGATGTGTGGTGTGTTTGCGTTAGCACCTCCAGTAAATATTTGGTCCATTCAGTCGAGTGTTTTTAAGGGAATCTACAACGCGAGCAACCTGCAAATATTCCCCCCCCTTAATGTTTACACATGCTTTTTTTTCACCAGGTTTTTCGAACACGGAGTTGGAACTTTTTGTGAGAGGATGTTTAACTAGGCACGCCTTTTGAGCCACCGCTGTTTCTGAAGTTGGGAAAACGGCACCACCATAAAATGACTCAGCTGAATAGGAGGTGGCACTTTATCACATCTGGATTTATAGCAGGGGAGTTGAGGCAGAGAGTTTTCTGCAGTGGGATGTGAGGATAACCTTGGAAGACAGGAGGAAGAGCTACAGCCCCAGACTACACGCTACCATATGGAACCATCATTGTCCGGTTATTTCAGCCCGTCCCATCCATTCAGGCAGGGAAGACATGTTTTTATTCTTTTAATAATTTTATTGTACACCAACCAGAGTTCCTCTTTGGGGGAGAAGGGCAGTTCTTCAATCAGATGACTGACAGACAGACCAATGATACAAATGGCTAGAGATAGATATGGATTTATGTAGATAGATGACAGAGAAAGATGGATGGAGATAAATAAAGAGATAGAGAAATAGAAAAGGAAATGGATGGAGAGGATGGGTGGGTGGGTAGGATAGATTAGATAGATAGATAGATAGATAGATAGATAGATAGATAGATAGATAGATAGATAGTAGATAGATAGATAGATAGATAGATAGATAGATAGATAGATAGATAGATAGAGATAGATTGATAGAGTGATATATAGATGATAAATAGATGATAGATAATAGATAGATGATAGATAGACAGACATAGTATATAGACAAATAGACAGACAGACAGATATATAGATAGATGGAGAGGTAGGTGGATGGAAAGATAGATAAACATAGAGAGAGAGAGATAGTCGTAGATAGTTGGTATATGAGAGATGTAGATAGATGGATAGATGATAGACAGAGATATTGTCTGACAAGAGAGAGAGAGATAAAGAGAAAGGACTCAGCTTGGCACCATTACACACACACCCCTCCGCAGTTGCTTGCCAGCTCTGGAGTGATCCCAGAGCAGCAAGGCAGACGTGCCAAAACTGCACACAACAGCTGCCCTGCCCTCCTTCACACCCAAAGCAAAGCCGCCTTCTGGGGACCTCAGCCGAGGCCAACTCCACCAGCCCATCCAGGAGAGAACAGGGAAGCGTGGCCTCCGCCCAGGCAGCACCCAGTTTAATCTGTGCATCGGGACAAAGAAAAGCCCAGAGTTGGCACCGAGGAGGCAAGCCTTTGCCAGGACTGCTCTCCTCCCCTCTTGCTGTGCCCAAGGCAGAAGGGAGGAAGCGCAACGGAGGGGTGGGAGAAGAGACACCTGCCTAAATTCACAGCTCTGCCACCAGGAATGGCACCCTAGCTTCCTCCTATGAGTTCTCTGGAATCAAGGTAAGATCCAGGACACTTCTGGGGAAATCTTGAGAGATGCCAAGTCTCAGAGGGATGGAATCAAGATCACGTGACGTGTTCCTACCGCTTGAGAAGGCCTCAGTAAGACCACAATGACCACCACGATGGAAAAAAAGCGGTTGAGACTTTAGAAAGAGTGCGGAGAAGAGCAACAAACCCTGTCTTTACTTTCTCCAACTCTAAAAGAGACAGTGGGAGTTTTGTACTTTCAAACCTACAAGATTCTGTTAATGTAGCTTTAGAGAAGAGTCAGATAAGAGACAGCTTAGCCCTCAGCTCCATAACAGATGGAGAAAGAGGCTCAGGAAAAAAAACCTACCCTACTTTCTCAGACTGTAAAAAAGACAGTGGGAGATTAGTACTTCCAGACTGATAAAATTCTATTCATGTAGCTTTAAGGCATGCAGTGGTTCAATGGCTAAGACACTGACCTTGTCAATCAGAAAGGTCGCCAGTTCGGGAGTTCGAATCCCTAGCACCGTGTAATGGAGAGAGCTCCCATTACTTGTCCCAGCTTTTGCCAACCTAGCAGTTCGAAAGCATGTAAAAAAAATGCAAGTAGAAAAATAGGAATCAGTTTGGTAGGAAAGGAACAGCGTTCCATGCGCCTTTGGCATTTAATCATGCTGGACACATGACCACGGAGACTCTGTCTTTGGACAGAGCTGGCTCTTCGGCTTTGTAACGGAGAGGAGCAGCGCCCCCTAGAGCCGGAAACGACTAGCATGGATGTACGAGGGGAATCTTTACCTTTAAGGAACAGTCAGATAAGAGATAGCTTAGCCCTCAGCTGCATAATAAGTGGAGAAGGAAAAACAGAAAAGATACTCCTGCTTTCTCAGATGATAATAATAATAAATAATAATAATAAATTTTTAATTTTTATACCGCCCCTCTCCCGAAGGACTCGGGGCGGTGTACA